>JARYHS010004423.1:0-40073 GCA_031002005.1 Vandiemenella viatica
TATAGCCTAAAGTGAAATATAATTTCATAAGTATCTGAAAGAAGCCTCTACCATACTGGGTATTAATAAAAGAATTGTGTAAAATCAACTCCAAATATCCACTGTATGTAGAAAAATATATACACAGTAATATCTGACTGAATCATAAAAAAAGCTAAATGCTGACTGGATCAGTAATATTCTAATTATAAATTGTAACAGGGATGTACTGGTTATTAGCTGCTTCCTACCAAATGTCAATCTCTCCTTCATGTGGAGCACGGATGAGGCTGGTGACTGAAATCCGGTAAAGGAGGATAAATTAGAAATAATCAATTATTCCCGGAAACAGGAAGCCATTAGATTAAAGACCCTAAGGGTATCCCAAAGATATGTAATCCTCTTAAATTACAAATAGAATAATGGTTTCTTCCTGGGTAAAATGTTCCAGAGGTAAAATCACCCCCCCCTGATCTGATATACAGGTGCAGACTGCTAAGGGAGGAGTCACAACAATGGATAGAAACATTCTACGAGTAGGAGCGAGAAATGTTAGAAGTCTGAATAGGGCAGGTAGGTTAGAAAAATTAAAAAGGGAGATGGAACGACTTAAGTTAGATGTCATTGGACTAGAGAGAATACCTGGAAGGATGCACAGGATTTGTGGTCTGAGAACACAGAATAATCAGTACAAAAGCTGTAGGTGGAGTTACTGGTGTAGAATTTGTAATGAATAAGAGAACAGGAAAACGGGCAGATTAGTGACAGAAATATTTTGATGAAGGTAGAAACTATGCCTGCTCCAATCACATTAGTATAATTGTATATGCCAATGTCACAAGGAAGATGATGAAGAAACAGGGAAAACATACACTTCAATTGAAGAATTAATTCAAAATATGAAACGGGAGGAAAATATAATAATCATTGGTGAATGGAATGTGGTATTAAGAGAAGGAAAAGAGGGTAACACTTCTGAGAATTTTGGTCTAGGGGAAAGATATGAGTGAGGGAGCAGGTTGTTAGAATTTTGTAAAAAATATAAACTTGTCACTGACAATTTAAGAACCATCCATAAAAGGTCTATATGTGGAAATGCCCAGGCGATACAGGTAGATATCAGATTATATCATGGTCAAACAGACTCAGAATCAAGTTCTAGACTGTAAAGCATATCCAGGAGTAGACATAGACTAACCAAAATATGATAGCCTGAAGTTCAAGCAAATTAAGAAGAATACTTACAGAACAAACTTAATGTAAACATACTCAAACAAGAGAGAAAAATTTGCAAAGATAGTAGATGTGGGGCAAAAAATAACTCTAATGGACTTCAATTGAGGATGAAAGGAATGGGTTGAGGAGAGAAATAATCAAAACTGGTAAAGAAACATTAGGCTTTAGGGAACAAACCACCTGCAAACCTTGGACGACAGAAGTATCTATGGAGTTGCTGAATCAGAGAACAAGGAACAAAAATGCCTATGTTGCAATACAGACAATTTAGAAATCAAATAAACAGTAAATGCAAAAAAGCAAAAGAAAAGAGGTATAAACATAAAATTTGCAGATGGGAAACCGTTTAAGTACAGAAGATAGAACAAACCAAAGGAAGGTATACTGAGAAACAGTATGACGGTGTTGATTTAAACAACAGTGCACTGAAAAAAAGGTGATGTCAATTTTGATGATTTACACAATTTTATTGAGCTTTGAATGATTTGAAAACAAATGAGGCACTCGGGATAGATGAGATTCCTGCAGATCTCTTAAAATCCCTAGGAGAAGAAGGAAGCGAAAGATTATTGAAACTTATATCCAAAAATTATGAAACAGAAGAGAGTCAAATTGATTTTAATAGAAGTACTATCTCCACACTTCTGAAGAGAGCACAAGCTGATAAATGTGAGAATTGCTACACTAATAAGTCTGACATTCCAGGCTTCAAAATTACTTATCAGAATAATATATAGAAAAATGGAAGTGGTAGTAGAAGAGACAGTAGGTGAAGATCAGTTTGAGTATAGGAAAAGCTGTGGTACAAGAGAAGTAATTCTGGCCTAAAGATTAATACTTGTAGGGCAAATCAAGAAAAATAAAGATACTTTTATGATAATTATTGATTTTGAAAAAGCTTTTGATAATGTTAGGCAGGAGAAGAAGATAAAAATTCTGAAGAAGTGGGTCAAAAATACGGAGAAAGAAGATGCTGCTGATGTTTGGGACGACTCTAACAGCATGCACCGTGAAACAGGAGTTGAAATTATTTGAGTCATGGGTGATAAGTAGGGCCCGGATTTTTCAAAAAAGCATATGCGCATATGCAAATGCATATTTTGAGGGTTAGTGCATATTTTATGGATATGTGCATATTTTAGCTTTTATTTCATCTCATAACTGAATATCCGATACTTCTGAAGAAACTGTAAAGCCTAATGTACCTGTATGTTGGACATCCTTGGCAACCGCAACAAGTAAGTTAAATTCTTGGAGTAAACAGGATTTTTTTGTACTGGCATTCACATGTAGAGAATTTTCTACCTTATCCAAACTCACACAGTGACATGTTTGGAGGTGCTGCAAATGGAAAATTTGTGTGGCGGCGACCTTCTCTACTGCCCTGAGCGGTAACATTCACGGGAAGGGCGGGTGGGGTCGGCAAAATCAAAGAATAGCTCTATTCTCCCTCAGGCGGCAAATTCTTGTTTGAGGAGACGACAGTCACAAGTATTTACCCCCACTTGGAATATTCGTTATCTACCAGTGTGTTTATTCGTGCGACAACTACCGGGAAGGCCAGCGGTTTTCTTTAATCTTTTCGGGAATATTCCCCTAATTGCGGTACGAGCCAGTTTTCCTGAGAACAGATTCCTGGCTTCCAGACCTGAGGGATTCGTACTTTTAAAGGGACGTGTACATTCCTTTCCAAAAACAGTAGCCTCTCAAAGTTTGTGTTGACAGGAGTGTTCGTGTGCTAAGATTAAGTTTCTTTAATCTGACTCCAAAAATGCCTAAAGAAAAATGCACAAGATCAGTTTTAATTAAGCAGTGGATTTCAGGCAACAGTGACTATTCTAGTGACGGTGAAGTTGTGTACTGTCAAGTATGTGAGAAGAATATAAAATGTGAGAAAAAATTTCAACTTGAACAGCATTCTAAAACAGCTGTACATCTCAGGTCAAAAGAAAAGAATAGGAACACGCAACAGCTACTTTTAACTCAGGTATCACGGTCTGTTAATACATTCTCTGCTGACCTGTGTAAGGCTTTTGTATGCAGCAATATCCCGCTGCATAAATTGAATAATCCAGATCTACGAGCATTTCTTCAAAAGTATTGTGTTAATCAAAGGATACCGGATGAATCCACCCTCAGGAAAAATTATTTGCTCTCTCTACACGATTCTGTCCTGGATTCAATTCGGTCTGACATAGGAGGGAACTGTGTCTGGATATCGGTAGATGAAACAACCGATTCATGTGGCCGATACGTAGCGAACTTTATAGTGGGCAAACTATGTCAAGAAGAACCCGGAAAACCACATTTACTTTCAACCAAAGTGTTAGAGAAAACCAACCACAGTACAATTGCAAGATTTATAAACGATTCCCTGCGACTTCTGTGGCCTACTGAATCGGAGAGTGATTGTTACAAGGTGCGTGTTTTAATCACAGACGCAGCTTCATATATGTTAAAAGCTGGTCAGTCGCTTCGAGTGTTTTTCCCCAATCTGATCCATGTTACATGTTTGGCGCATGGATTACATCGCATTGCAGAAGAGATACGTTCTCTATTTCCTTCAGTTAACAAAGTAATTTCAAGTGGAAAAAAAGTGTTCCTAAAAGCACCAGCGCGTGTACAGTTTTATAAGGATCGTCTGCCTGAGGTTCCTCTTCCACCGGAACCTGTTCTCACTAGATGGGGAACTTGGTTGTCTGCAGTGCTGTTCTACCAGGAGAACTTTCATCAAGTGAAAGATGTGGTTACAAGTATTGGTCATGACGATCGTGCTGCGTGTGTTCGTGAAGCAAAGTGCGCATTTGATTGTGATACTGTATATCGAGATATCAATTTCATCCATGTACACTATTCGTCACTTTCTAATGCTATTAAGGGTCTAGAAACTAGCGGTGCACCCCTTCACGAGTCTATTCAGTTGCTTCACAAAACAATTTCTTCTTTAAATGCCGTCCCTGGTGAAATTGGAGAAAAAGTTAAATCTAAACTCAGCAGGGTGTTAGACTCAAACCCAGGTCTGCAAAAGATTCAATCAATTAATACGTATTTAAGTGGAACCACACAATCTTTGCCAGATGAATGTTCCGAACAGTCAGCACCATCGTACAAGTATTGCCCAATAACGTCCGTTGACGTGGAACGATCATTTTCGGCTTATAAACTAATTTTGTCTGACAACAGAAAATCTTTGACCCCTGAAAACATTGAAAAACTGTTGGTAACATATTGTGATTCATCATTTTGTAAGGAATGAAACGTGTATATCAGTGAGTTGACATAAAATAAATCATTTGATAACTGTATATTCTTTAATAGTTAGTCCATGTTCGTTAATTGTTAGTGTATATTCGTTAATTGTTAGTGTAGATTCGTTAATTGTTAGTGCATATTCTTTAATTGTTAGTGCATATTTTAGGACTTTTTTGTGCATATTTGCATGCATATATTAGATGTTTTACGTGCATATATATCCGGGCCCTAGTGATAAGCAGCAACTGGGTGTTTTGTGTTCTGTGTGAGTACTGTCTATCAGTGGCCATTTATTCTTTTCGAAAGTGGATTTTGATCAAACCTATATATGAAGCCAGGCAGTGGTTGCATGTTAACTGGTATATTACATGGGAGGTTTCGCAGGTTGCATGTATTCATATGTACCATAGCCTCCAGCCATTGCTTCAATAATGAAACATAGTTTTGATCTAATATACATTGATATTAAGCAAAAAAAAATCTAAATGAAAACCTATAACTGTAAAGTATAAGCACTATCTAGAAACAAAAATAGGATGACTCAATCTCACCTTGTTTGCAAAAATGAGGAAGGAGTATGTGTGCAGTCCTGATGCAGATGAAGACCGGTTAAATTTTTAAATATTTGTCGGCAATGCATACAGACATATGATGGGCAGGAAACAGATGTGAGATGTTCAAATACAGTTTTGTTAGAGAACTCCAAGATAAAAACACCTGTGCACAAATAGCACACACAACTTGCAATTCTCTTTCTTGCTTCAAAGTAATTTCACTGTTATGATAAGGTGTATGGGAACACAATGTTGACAGATCTGTGAAAACCAGCCCACACTGTTCACAAATATACTGTGGAGTATTTACAAGTGAGTCATGGCAGAATACATGTCTTATTAGCAAATCCCTTGCATTGTAAACTTGCAGACATTTAGCACACACAAACTGCAGTGGTCTCGTAGCAGATGTGTTTTCTACCACACCAGTATCCTCTTGGTCACAACAGTGAGCTAGGTTTCGTTGAAATCTAATTGTTGCCCTGCAATGAGAAAAAAATTAGGTCCTTCACTATGGATATACACTAAAATTTATGACTTAAGCTACATAGAGGCACATGATACATTAAAAACCAATTACAGTTCCATTTACCAGATATATGTTAAACTGCTACATTTTATAAATGAAACAAAGAAAAATTGAAATGGCTTTTAGGCTATATAAACGACAAAGGAAAGGGAAAATGGCTCACATCACTCACCAAAGATGAAGGTCACGATGAGTGAAAAACATATATGACAAACACAGATGTATACAATATTTCAGTTTTCACCTTATTCACATAATAGAAGCTGAGTAATGAGGTTCGGAGCGGTGTGAACATGCGAAGTTTATCACATGACTAAGTGAATTATCGATATGTCTGGAAAGACTGAGATGTTATATACAAATATATATATCGCAGGTGGTGATAAAATTATTAATATAACAAAAGGGTCTGGAATACTAAAAAAACAGTATATAAATAAATTAATTAACTAGTTAAATGATAATACTAATAATAATGAGTCACCCTATACTTGAAGTCATGACTTCTGGGCAATGCAAAGGATATATGGAAGCAACTTTTATTCCTAACAGGAAGAGGTGAAGACAAACTTTAGCTACCTTAAATTCTGGAGTTACTTGGCTAGGGATGGATGACCCTGAGAGAAAAGACATGGTCATCCAGGAAAGTGTTTAGAAATGGGTTGGTTCCATGCTTATTTTCTTTTCTTTTTAACTGGCAAAAATAAACTGTTAAAATAATTGAAAGAAAAAATAATTACATATAAATTCATAAAAAGTGTAGCTATGTAACGTTTAAGTGATATGTTTCCACTAAATGCAATGAAATTTTCCAGCATTATATCATATAATTGACAAAAGCTATTAAACTTAAAAGATTCCACCTTTATTGATTATAGCTTTACGCTCATAGAAGTTGAGGTGTTTAGTGGTGTGAATGGACTGGGAGCAAGGGAACAGCAAGGAATTAGACCCATAGCCAATTCAAAGGAATCAACCCAGCCTTCATCTGTGCTGATCTGGAGAAACCATGGAAACCCAAATCAAAATGGCCACACCGGGATTCGAGCCCGCTACCTCCCCCCACATGCGAGGCCAGGGTGTTACCGAGCTCACCCTCCATACCTGGTGTGATTCTGACGTAGTTAACAAAGTAAGCATTTTTACCTCCCTCTTGGCCATGACCACCTGTATATGATAAACGTAAACGTTATCAGTAACAAATGTATTTGCCGGTTAAGTGAGTTAAATATTTTTTAATGATACTCTGAAATTAAATTACTTAGTATATATGAGCCCAGAAAATATAAACTTTAGTGCTCAATATCAGACACTCGCTAAGTTAATATTGAGTTTTATCAGCAACAGCTAAATTATTCACCATAGAAAATGATGTATATAGGCAGAATAATATTACATTTAATACTGTGGTAATGTCTTGATTAGATTTTAAAGTAACTATAAATTTCCTACATCAGCAGCTCACTGTTTAATAGCAAGGAAATACTTTACCTATCAGGAAACAGGTTCCATTTTTAAATTCTCTTGTTCAGCATTTTCCAGCATATTCTTAAAAAAAAAAGGAAATAATGATAATATAATAATCTTGGAATATAATTAAAAAAATTGAAATCAACAACATTAATGCAGGAAGTATAACACCAATAAAAACATGAAAAGTTATTTTTTTAAAAAAAAGTTAATGATCCTTATTATTTGGTAACATGAAACCAAACATAAATACAAGCAAACAAGATGAAATACTCAAGTCCCAAACACTTTGTAAACTGAAAGTTTAGTTACTTTTAGCATGTCAACTAACCACACTGGTCTAATAAAAGAAAATAATTTGATAAACGACTACAGTAGAACTCTGAATGTCTGTTCCGATAGCCTTTTTTTTATTTATAAAATCCTCTGTAAATATTGTATGTATATTAAGAATGAATTCTTTTGTGTTACACAGGGTGATTTAGGAGAAATGGGAAATTATGAAGGAGGTGGTAGAACAAAGAAAATTGAGTAAAAAAAAAAAAGTTCATATATACATATGTCCGATCTTCATTCGTTTTGGAGATACAAGTGCTACAATATTGGGAGTAAAAAGGTAAACACAAGAGATCGAATTACTCGCTCAGCACTGTAAACACTGCAACCCCCATAAAAGTAAACCAAGACGTACTCAGAAGAGCTACACGTACTGTTGCAAGACATGCAAAGTGTACTGAGTCTTTGGTGGGATTTTCAAAATTTAATTTAACCTTTGTTTTTTGTATGAAAAAGTACTTCAATAAGTTGTTTGTGTGCTCCTGATCATTTTCTAAGGTTTATTTTAAGCATATATTCCTACACCTGTATCAACAAAACAAATGGAAATTGAACACATGTTTACATGAACCTTTCTACTCAATATTGTTCATACTACCACCTTGTTCAATATTTATCTTTCCTCCTGAATCACCCTGTATATAAACAAACATCCTAGAATTAAATAGTCTAATTCTTTGTTAGTGTCTCATACCGTTGCCCACACTGTGATTATTAAGACTAGGAGAGAATTGTCATCAAGCAATAAAGAAAGTAGTAATAGCATTTATGAAGTGATTTTGGTGAATCATAGAAAACGAAAATCTGGATCAGAGGGCCTAGAATTCACCAAAAATCCACAATGAATAACATTACTGCTCTCCCACCAGGTTTCACTGAATATGTTTGGAAATTCTCATTTATCAGTTTGAGTACTTTTGATAAAATTATTTGATATTTTACATATGAAAGAACTAGGAGATATAATTTATAGAAACCATGGAAAATAGAAAAGGGGATGGCATAACCAAGATCAGACCAGGATGGCAAGCCCAAGCTTCATACAGACAAAGTAAGCTTCGTCAGAGGCAAAGGTCAGTTACAGTGATAGTAAAAAAACCAGTATACAGCAGCAATCAAATAATAAAAATAATTAGATATACGGCTACAAGAAAGCTCTTACTGATTGCTTGTGTAGCCTTTCTTAATTACAAAAGTCAATCCAAAATTATCATTTGTATATTAAGAATAATCTTTTTGTATTATACAGGGTGATTCAGGAGGAATGGTAATAATTAACTTTCAAAAGAAGACAAAAACTATTACTACACTGCTACTCAATACACATATATGTATCATTTAAAAAGAAATACGGTTCACCTTACTAAGGCAACTAACATCAACTCCTAAAGTACAATATTATATTAGTAAGAAACTAAGGAAGGATAGGGAAATATGACCCAATGCTTACTACAGACAAATGTGGCTGGGAATGACAAATATATATATATATATATATATAAGAGAACCGCAATATTTTGGCGTACAGAAGTGAGACACCAGGTGGAGTCAGATGCGTACACAGAGCACACCATCTGGTGAATGGCGTCTCTGGTGCAAACGGTAGTGCAGGAGGGGGAAGGGGAGCTGAAGTATTGGATCGATAATCGATTCTATTGATGGTATATTCTCATTGAAAGTAGTAGAACAACATAATAAATAAGTGAGGATACATATATAAATCAAATTTTGAAAAACTATACTTGAAAAATAAAACATAAAAGTAAAACAAATATAAATAGTAGAAATAATAAGAGTTGGATCTGGGGGAGGGAATTTATTGGAGATTGAGCCTGGAGGATGTCTGGTATCTGATAGGCTAGTTCCCACCTACGCAGTTCAGAGGTGGTTGTGTTATCAGGGAAAACTCTGATTGCCCTAACTGAGAAACAGCTGTTCAAATTATTCGGTTTGTAGGAACTGGCATGTTTTGCAACTAGATGGGCCTCATTGTTAGTGTAAACTGTCTGCCTGTGGCCATTCATTCTGACAGCAAGTGGGTTAGTAGTGTGGCCTATATATGAACTAGAGCAATGGAGGCATGTAAGTTCATATATGAGGTGTGTTGTCATGGAAGTAGCATGACCAATGATGTTTCATCCGTTGTAGGATTGGAGTAAGTGGTAGTGGTGGTCATTAGTGAATGACATACCAGAATCAAGATTTCCAATAGCCCTGGAGAAACAACAAGAAAATCATATACATGATGTTAACTATATTTTTTTTACCAATTCCATGAAAGTAAATATAGAGTTCTATGATTGATATATAAATTGACAGTCAATTACTTATCAAGAGTAAACTCCATCTTTAGTGAGATATCCTCACCAGGTCAAATTTATATAATCTTCACAACTTCATGGTGAGATGTTTAATACAAAAACTCAGTGGTTCGACAACAGGGCATGTCATAAAGTAGCTGTAGTTTCATAATGCCTATAGAAACACAATGTCCATTTAAGCAGTACACAGAATTGTAAGAGGAAAAGCAGCGATTTTTACTGCAGCGACAAAAAAAAAAAAAAAAAAAAAAAAAAAAAAAAAAGGAAGAGAGTTGAAGTTACTATTACCTACGAGCCAGTCAGAGACTGATAAGAATAGTTAGTTTGACCTCAGAACTGTTTACTTCTACCAGCTGTAAATTACAAAGACATACTCATGTCTCAAAGCATCAACAGCAACAGTAACGCGAGCAGAGACAACTTAATGTAACCACTGAGGCTGCAAGAGGTGAAACAAATTGTTCTCATCATGAAACGGAATCTATCATATATCTCACACCTTGGTCTATGGTTATGTGTCAGTTACAGTAAGGAATAGCAAATTACTTGTTACAGTTCACCCACATAACAGAAAAGAACTTCTATATTATATCCTTATATATATTTCAACAGAAATATGTAAGTAATATTTTGTACCATACCATCTTCAGTTATTACTAGCAAGGAACTAAAGAGAAGGATTTTACAGGACCCACCACAACTATATTATTTGAAGCAAAATATAAGTATGTGGTTTGAAACATATGCAGAACACTTCACTGAAAAACACACCTCTACCTAATGCAACACATGTGAATAATTTATCAGTAGACTTGTGCAGGAAAATTCTGTTAGCAACATGTGGATACTAACAAATGTGAACTCTATATGTGTAGCTTAGACTGTAAAGTGAATCTTTTCCAATATTCTGTCCGTTAAACACAAGAATGTATCAATCAATCACATTCCTTAACTAGTAAGTATACAATACACTTTAAGAACTTCATATTTAACTGAAAATGGAAAGCAAGATACTCAAGAAACCAATTTTCGCTCAACTAGAAATAGGTTTTCGTCAAGAGCTTTCTAACATATTCAGATAATCAATAAAAACAGACTAAAACACTGATAGCAGTCACTGTAGAATACAAACATAGTAAATGGTATTTCAGTTATAAATTCGCGTGCCTGTAATAATTTTCATATAAAAAATGCATTCCGCAGTAACTGCTGCAAAAAAGAACTTTTTTCTTTGGTTTCGTCCGCCGATTTATTACAGTTAAACACTAACAAACATCGTTTAGTTACTATAAATGCAGTTGCTCATGTATTTTTCAGACGATCAAACACAACTTATTTAAAGGTATCGTGAACATCATGTGGTCGGCTCATACAGCTTAACGAGCAAAATGTGCTAATTCCCAAATATTTACAAACCGAACAGTAAGCGAGTGAAGGTGTGTCTTGCTGTTAAGCTGAAGCAGCTTTAAGCTGTAAACCTACCTCTTCCACAATATACACAGCATTTAAAGGCTCCATACCACCTCCTTCTGTTGTTTTTGAGACAACAAAACGCAATACAACTACACAGCAAATTAACAACGTTCCACTTGAACAGCTGATAAATTCAGTTACAGATATACTCAATGTCCCAGCGAAAGAATTGCACTCTCAATTTCTGCTGCTCAAAAACTAAGATATCTAAATGTTTGCCAGCCTTTCCATAATTCCGTCGACGCATATAAAATTTGCGGATAAGCCAACAATTTATTTCTCAAGTAAGCCATGGCAATGGAAACGGCAGTAAGTTTTTAGATTTGTTAAAATCCAAGATCCATGTTTCATCTCAATATGTTTATCCAGTTTCTTAATATTTCACTTACTCATTCTAATAAGAAAAACTTTTACAAAAAATTACTTTTAATTACGATGAACCGTAACTCCAAGTTGCAGTTTTAATGTTACCTGAATTTGTACATTCCATGTTTTTTTTTTATATTTTTTTTTTATTTTTTATTTTTTATATATATAGATATATATATTGTTTGAGTTCAGTTGAGATGAATTTATTTTGCGAGGGACAGCTAGCTCCAGTGGTAATTACAATACATTATCCATTGTTTTTATTATATTATTATCTTTATTATATTGTTATTATCATGAATACTGTCTTATATTCTTTTCCTCCACTTATTTTCTTTTGCCTATTAAGAATTTAGAAGCTTAGTAAATTATTCATCGCTTTCTTTGGTAATGCGTTACAATCCCGTGACACCGTAACTTACAAAGAAAATTTTTCAGATCCCTTATGCATGACACCCAGCGACAGTTGAAAGTCGAGTGCCCCGTGGTTATCCTTTCCTTTGCATCACTACTCATAATTATTCTAGCCTATCATCCAATCCCCATCACCAAGAAATGCCTTAATCACCCTCTTGTTTACCAATGACTAACAATCCTGCTCTTTCATCAGTATCAGTTACTGAACTGGGTCCTGTGGGTAATTTCAATACACAAATCTAGCTGATTTCTTTTGCACGCTGCTCCAAAACCTGTGTTTGATCCTCAAAATGTTAGTCCCAAACTACAACACCAGATTCAACAAATGTCAGACCAAAGTTTTGTAACCGAATTACCCTCGTTTCTATTGGTGCACCCTTTACATCCCTTACAAACAAAAAAAGGAATGATTAAAGGCAAACAATGGTGCCTGAGACGGGTTTATGCAAAATATTAATTGAAGCAGGGTATCACTGCACTGATGCATCCAGAAATTTCTAGGGATATATTTTAAAAAAACTGTGATGAGTCTGCTCACACAATCAGAAAAATTCAAATTCATCCTAAGGAAATAATGAAGGAAACAAAAAGCTAAAAACCCACAAGGCCGCTGGTGTTAATAGTAACAAATAGTAGGATGTGACATTGTACCTTATCTTGAAAAGTTAATTAAATTGAGTACGGATCCTTGTTGCTTACTAGGCGAGTGGAATAGTGCGAGAGTAGTACCGGTCACAATGGAGGGGTATTAATTGAGCCGAAAATTATAGGCCAATCAGTTTAACATCAGTTGCAAGTAATAGCATGTAACGACATCATAGGTATCTGTGTGCAACTTAAGCTCTATTCAAGTAGGTTGCATGGCTTTAGGCAATGATATTAACGCAAATCTCAGTTTGTGGGATATGTGCAAGATACTTCGAATCAAATGGTAAAGGAAGGGCGCGTATAGGTAAGGATGGAGAAGAAGTTACTAGGGATTTTAAAAATGCAAAGATTTTAAGTAACTGGTTTAGTGAGAGCATAAGCGACAATGAATCAGAAATGGGAGGGTCTAAATCGGATAATGAGCTAAACAACACAATTAGAAATGAGTAGATCAAAAAAATTTGAAATTCGTCCCGAGGATATCATGAAAGAACTAATAAATCTGAAAAAAAAACATAAAGGTTCTGGTGTAGATGATATTACTACAGATATCTTAAAAATAGCCGGATGTAACATTGTACCTCATCTTGAAATATTATTTAAATTGAGTCTGGATACTTGCTGTTTACAAGAGGACAGGAAAAGTGCGATAGTAGTGTCGGTACATAAAGGAGGGGTGCGAAACAGAGTCGAAAATTCTAAGGCTGGAGGTTTCTGCGGTGTTGAATATGAATAAATTCTTGTTATGCCACGGGATTTACATTTCGAGTCTTCAATATGTAGTTTCTTCCCCATTTCATAATCCTAATCAACCTTTAGCTTTTTATCTCCGAACCTAATAACCTGGCTCTTCTCTGAATTTATCTTCATCTCATGTTGACTCACCTAGCTTGATATCTTGTCTAGATGTCTATTGTTTTGATCCTGTTATATAACATTATGTCATCTGCAAAAAATATAACTTCTGGTAGTAAACCGTCAATACAGTCGTTCATAACAATAACGAATAGCAATGGTCCCAATACAATTATATAGGACTCCCATGTTCACTCCTACTTCTTTTGATACTGCATTTCCTATCCTAAGTTTTAGTTTTGTACCTTTTAAGAATTCTTCTACCCAGAAAATCAATTTTTTATCAACTCCAATAGTTTTTATCTTATTTAGCACTATTAATAGTTCACTCTGTCAAAACGTCTGTTGCTTTATTATCAGTTAACTTATTAATCCGTGATCACCACAAGCCGCTATTACTTTGATGTCCATTTTCAACAGACAACTATCAGTAAGTGAAAGTTCACAGACAGCACCTCGTGATCACGGCGATGATGGCGACTTTTTTAATCCCACCATCTGGGGCGACTGTGAAGAGGAGCCTTCACAGCTCTCCTACCACACTCGATACCGAAAGCGAAGCTAGACGTGTAACACTAAGGAAGGTCTAAAGGATAGTCAGTAACCGTGATAAATAATGATTACTGATTACGACGCTGTTGGAAATTTCTTTCGATACCCATCAACACAATTCCACTCCACCCCCCCCCCCCCCCTTGTACATTTAGTTCTCCTCACTACTGTGTATTATTTGTTATATTAAGGCTCCTCTACACAATCGCCCATGATGGAGGATTAAAAAAGTGGCCACCATCGTCGCGATCATGGATTGCTGTCTGTGAATTTTCATTTACTGACTGTTGTCTGTTGAAAATGGACGTCAAAGTGATAGCGGTTTCTGGTGATTACGGATTAATAAGTTACTCTATGTTACGCAATCATAATTTTATAGATTCCTTGAGGTTTTGTTTTAGTTAGGTTTTTGTTTGTTGATGGCTGAACTCAATCATCGCAAATTCCATTTACAAACCGTGCTACATCAGAAGGAAGTCCGATGTAAATGTTATCTGTGTAGTTTCGGCTAGTGATGGCGGAACATTGGAAAATAATTGATTTACTGAATTAAAGTTATGATAATTACAAAGAAAGGCTTACGAATCTTTTATTAATCAGATAATTTCTATAACGTATTTAAAAGAAGGCGACGGTGTAACTAAAGAAGAGATTACCATAATCTTCCAGAAATAACTGGAAAACATTAAATAAGTACCAGGCAGAAACGATGCACAAAAAAAATAACACATGCTGTTGCTGTCTGTTTGCTTATCACGTAATTATAATCATTATCGGAATGAGCATCAAAAACAATAAAAGTAATGTGAAACAGATAGAGGAAGAGCAGATGGTGGATGTTGACTATCCACCGCAACTGAACAAGGTGCAGAGCCTCCTATTATTGTGCTAGGTATTAGGCAACTCTTCCCTGCGATTCGTTTTCACTTCTCCGTTCATACACATAATTTTTTTCCCCAGACAAACAATAAATAAATAACTAGCCGAACGTTTGGCAGAACTATCATAGAATTTGATAACTTCGATCGCATTTCATCAAGCGACTTTGAATATCTAGTGCAGAAAGTATCTCCATTGGTTGCGAAAAAAGTCGTATTTTCGACCTCTTCGTGCGACTGAATGATGGGCGATTGTGTGGACACGCGCACCATCATCGGCACCAGTGGCGTAGCTAGCGTGGGTGACACCCGGGGCGGATATCGATGGTGTCACCCCTTGAAAACTTAAATCCAAAATTGAGTATAATATATCATCTTGTAAGTGTAAAATATGATATTAATAAAACATAATTTAATAAAAATTATTGTTGTTTAAAAATAATAGTTAATAAAATTGTAAGATTAACAACATTTAAAAGATATACAAATAAAATAAAAACAATTGCTTTCACAATCCCTCTTTCTTGCTTTAACAGCTGCAAACCCGTAAATCACATTTTCAAAATTAAAAATTTGATTTACTTCATGTTCATGTTCAATAATCAATATGGCAAGATTTTAGCCACGTGTTGATCACTGGTGATCGAAAGTGGTTTTAGATTAATTTTAACTCCTATGAAGATCGGGCCTCACTTTCCTGATACTACTGTTCCGCACCGTCACCGCACCGACACGTTTCTTACTATTGGCCCTCACTCGATCGAAGTTTGTCCAAAAGACACGGCATGTCGTCCGACACCCGGCCATCATTGAATTGGTTTATGTTTTGACGGTGTGGACCAGAGTCGGTCTGCTGGATGTGGAGAAGCGCATAGAGAGAGTTCGGAAATTTCCCTTCCCTTACGACCAAATGTTGTTTTCATGTTATTGTTGGTCTTAAAACAAGTGTTTTTTTCATCCATGTTCATAAGATGTTCTTAACATGTAGGAATTGTTCTAGCATCTTCGCATTAGAAAATCAAACGTTGCCAGAGTTGAAGATCAATTTTAAGACCCACAAAAATTGCAGCCGAGATCTGCATTTGTAACGGGGACCTTCCACACCCGAATCGCACGCTGTAACCATACGCCAGACTAATCTAGAAGTACTGAAAAATATGTATTCAAGCACATATAAGTTGATTCGTGTTTTTTGATAGCAAAAATAGATGGTATAGAAAAAAAGTATGTTCATTGTCTCATGTTTGCAAACTTATTTTTCATTACACCTACATTCGGCCTGGTGACTCAAATGACTGCGTGCGATTTGAATACTGAAGGTCCCGGTTCAAATCTCGGACTCGACTGTAATTTTTGCGGGCCTAAAAAATAACATTTACCTCTGGCAATGCTTTTATCTGTTAATACGAGGATTCTAGGACGCTCCGTGTTCGAATTTCACGTTAATCTGTAGGTCTCCTTTCGAAGTTAGGTGACTACGATATAGGTGCACTGCGAGTTTCCTAATAAGAAACTCTGTGACTAGAACTTTGAGATAACATGAAATTATTATATTTATTATACAAAATCTTTACGACCTAAATTTAAATTAAAATATGTTATAACCTCGTTCTTTACTAAAAAAAAAAAAAAATACTGAATGAATCGAAAAGAACCTCAAGCAAAACAAACACGTCAAGTGCGAAGTGATTGACATTTCATTGCGATTGCTTTGAAATATGCGAGAATCTTTCATTCCGGTACAGTGTGATAATGATTTGTTAATACTGCGCTGGGATACTATTTTTGTACATAAAAGATCAACCAAATAACTGATTACGTGAGTCAGATAAAAAAGTATTTTAATGTACTTTCGTACCAAAACTGTGTAAAATAAAGTACAGTGTAATAAAGTAGGGTGTCAAACCTACCTGTCATCCACAACACTGATTCCCTGTAACAATCACTTGAAAACGTTATATTTATCTGTGTACCTAATAAGCTGGCTTTTTTTTAATTTATCTTCATCTCATGTTGACTCACCTAGCTTATCTTGTCTAGATGTCTTGAAACACTGACTTTCTATGCCAACAGTCTGATTACGCTGACGTCTTAGTGTTTGGATTGAAATGAGTGAGATCGTGAAATAAGGCTTCTGTTACCTGCTGGAATCTATGAAGCTCCGTGTAAGGTTGTAACAACCAGTTCCCATATTCTACACGTCTCACGCTGCAATCTATTTACAGTTTACCATCACTCTATGCAGATTCCGGTGTTCTATACCAGTTTTGTATATTTCTCAGACGATTTCATACAAAAACGATTCATAATGAGTCTAAATATTTCACTCGCGCTTTCACATTAATGAAATTTTCAGCTCTTGTTAATCGTCTTCAATTAATTAACGTTTATTGATGCAGGCTTACCAACCGCCGATCTACTATATTATACGTCGACTACAAATGTAAGCGAGACATAAGAGAATTTCAGAGTGTGCATATAAAGCAGGGTTGCACAAAATCGGCATTTCAGATTGGCAGTGTGTGTTAGGATACTAAATGTATTTAAAGTAATGATTATTATTTTTATAAATACACCAGTACAACTGTTGTTGGTTATTAGTTATTTCAAACAACATTTGCATTGGTGTATATATTAAAAAGAATAATATTTACTTTAACAAGCAACTGTGGAAGAAATGGCTTGCAATAGACGCATAGGATGTATTTACTTTTAGTTTTCTGATGTTGCAGCTACCAGACACGAAACATTCCGTGAAATCAGCAGAAACGGGCGACTCACCATTTTGGTACGACGCTCGGAAGTTGGACCACAAAAGAGATATAAAGAACTCCCAGAAACCAACGTTCGCAGTACAGGAGACAGATAACCAGCGTCTGATACCGCCACACTATACCGAGTCAGCCTGATGACTAGCGTGTTCTGACATTCCAGTCCACAGGTTTGAGTCCCACCTCTATTTAAGAAACAAATTTCTCATTCAATTTTCTGTGGAAATGTTAAACCCCGGAACGAGTATTACAACTTTCCTGTGATGTGAAGGCGATTGTTAAACACTGAAAATTATAAACAAATCTGGATAAGCAGTTTCTAAAATACTGGCTTGAAATAACATTTCTAGGAGTTTCGCCAAAAACTGGTGCAAATGGTGTAATAAAGATGAAGCCCGGACTGTTTCAGATGGCCATGAAGAATTCCTTCAGCGACCCCCCCCCCCCCCCACCCTTCCCCACTATTCCAAATTTCACCACCAGATATTCTAAAGTTTTGTGTTATAATGGTGATTGGTGTTATTAGAAACATAGTGGTGAGCAAATTACAAATTTATGATTAAAGGGTTCAGATGTTCTGAGGCTGTGACAGACGGACCAATGAGCGATCCATGTGTTACGCTTCCATCCCGAAGACAGTGAAAGGGCATCAGACAAAACTTGTTACTGTGAACGGTTTGTTGCGTTTTGTATTTACTTCGCGTCTCGACCGTTATTGCATTTTTGTTGTTCAGTCTGATTGTCTCAGTACAGCAGCTGGTTACCTACCATCAGAAGCTCTCTGAAGAGGACAACTGTTTGACGGTACACAATACTTATTCGTGATACACTCACTGCTCTAGCCAAAGATAATTTTCCCTCTTAATAATTTAAATGCGAGTTGTTAATATTTGCATGCATTTATCAAAGATTCTAATTAGCCTTGTTACTCTACATTCCACAGTATGATGCGACCTTATCGCTTACTTCATTATTACCTAATGCTGTGACCACACTGCCATTAAGGTCGAATGTTTATTGTCTCAGTAATTAGCGTTTCCAAATATCGGATCAAATACATTAAAAATAGAGTGGCTAGACTTACATTTAACATGGTAACGTTGATAAATTACTAATTGTTTCAAGATGAAAGCTGAAGCTGCTTGGGTGTGTTATATGAATGTCAATAATTATTTTATAAATTTTTAATTTGTTTCAGGAATGGAAAAAATCAAGCCTAAAATGACACAAAAAAAAAAAAAAAAAAAATGCGAAAAAAGATTGTGGTAATCTTAGCATAAAATAGATAGTTTTGTATTAAATGTCAAGTGAAAGTATTACCAAATGTATATTACATACAGCAGAACAATAGAGCACAATATACACTGAAGAGCTAAAGAAACTGGTATAGACATGCGAATGCAAACACAGAGATATATAAACACTCAGAGTACGGCGCTATGGTCGGCAATGCCTATATAAGACAACAGGTTTCTGGTGCAGTCATAGTTTGTTACTGCTGCTACAATGGCAGGTAATCACGGTTTAAGTGAGTTTGAACGTGGTGTTACAGTCGGCCAACGGGAGATGAGATACAGCATCTCCGAGTTAGTGATGAGGTGGGGATCGTCCCGTACGACCATTTCACGAGTGCACCTTGAAAATCTGGAATCCGGTAAAACATCAAATCTCCGACATCGCTGTGGCCGGAAAAGATCCTGCAAGAACGGGAGCAACGACGACTGAAAAGAATCGCTCAACGTGACAAACACGCAACCTTTCCGCAAATTGCTGAGTATTTCAGTACTGGGCCATCAACAAGTGTCAGCGTGCGAACTATTTAACGAACCTTTAACGATATAGGCTTTCGGAGTCGAAGGCCCACTCCTGTACCCTAGCTGAGTGCACGACACAAAGATTTACGCCTCCTCCAGGCCCGTCAACACCGACGTTGGACTGTTGATGATTGGAAACATGTTGGCTGGTCTGACGAGTCTCATTTCCAATTGTATCGAGCGGACGGACATAGATACGGGTATAGAGACAACCTGATGAATTCATGGGCCCTGCATGTCAGCAGGGGACTGTTCCAGCTGGTGGAAGTTATGTAATTGTGTGGAACATATGCAGTTGGAGTGACATGGGACCGCTGATACGTCTAGATACGACTCTGATAGGTGACACGTACGTACGCATCCTGGCTGATCACCTGCACCCATTCATGTCCATTGTGAGTTCCGACGTACTTGGGTAATTCCAGCAAGTCAATGCGACACCCCACACGTCCAGAATTGTTACAGAGTGGCTCCAGGAACACTCTACTGAGTTTAAATAACTCCGCTAGCCACCAAACTCCCCAGACATGAACATTATGGAGCATATTTGGGATGCGTTGCAACGTGCCGTTCAGAAGAGCTTTCCTCCCCTCGTACTCTTATGGATTTATGGACGTCCCTGCAGGACGCATGGTGCCAATTCCCTCCAGCACTACTTCAGATATTAGTCGAGTCCATGCCACGTCGTGTTGTGGCACTTTTGCGTGCTCGGGAGGGTCCTGCACGATATTAGGCAGGTGTACCAGTTACTTTGACACTTCAGTGTATATTCTGATCTCTTAAATGAACCGTGACGTTAATTTGTAGGATATGACGGAAGGTCATGGACTGATTTTGAAATTTCTCTTAGCAGAGTGTCATTTTCCATGGTACCAAATATCAGAGATTTATTTATTTTAACGTATCCTATAGAAACCTATTTCTTTTAATCTTCTCAATGTGTTCAAAACGAAGGTGCGAAAAAGTCTCAGTAGATGGATACTGTAGAGGCTATAATGAGATACTCAAAACACAGCGTGGTGAATGACGGGTTAACGCTCTGACCTTGCAGTCTGGGGGACGCAGATTCGAATTTCCGTCCCGCATTCCAGATTTGGATTTTTCATCGTTTCTTCAAATAACTCCAGGGAAATGCCGAAGTGTTCCCTTCAAAAGGCTATGCCCAAATTCCTTCCCGTTCATTACTCGAAGTCCTTTCCCGCCTCTAATGATCTCAATGTCGACTGGGCATAAAACCATAAGGAGAAAAATAAGAGTTCCTCTAATTCCGGTACAAACGATAGCTTTTCAAACCATTAAATTTTGTTTTACTTTTTTGTCTAATCTATATTCATTATTGCATGTTGTCATCATCATAGAATGAAAGACAGCACTAGATGCGCACAATGCTTGCTTATAATCACCCGTGCCATCGGCCGGGCTCGAACAGGCGACCCCCAGGACGTCAGACGCTACCGTGGTCAGCAGATTATATAATTATGGGGAGCGTTCATAAACCACATAGCTCCATTTTGGCCTCCTGTGGACCCCCCTCCCCTCCCACGTAGTAGCCCTACGTAGCTTTTGCCTCTACCCCTCCCCTTTCCACGTAGCTTTTTTCCCTTTTGATTCCAGAAAACATTTTGTACTGCTTTCTCCAGTCAGACAATTGTAAATTACATACAGATATAATTAACTGAGGGAAATAAATATTCACACACTGTTGTGAGTTCTGTTCCCCATTTTTACTGTAAAAATGTTATGAAAATGAAGCAACGTGGCCTGGCTTGGAAACACCCCCCCCCTCCCCCAACATAGCTCAGCGTAGCCTTCTAGCCAACCCCTTCCCCTCTGGACAGAGCCACGTAGTTTGCGCACGCTCACTTATGGCGACCCAAGAGTTTGGTAGTCACTTCAGTGGCGTAGAATTGCGTGAAGAGAAAAATTGTCTTCTTCGACATTAGAATTTTTTTGGTGATTTTTGTCCCATAAGACCGCATATGGTCAGTAATCGAAGAACAGTGAGCAAAAGGAGTCATTATACAATTTGTACAGAGAGCAGTTTGTCTTTTACCTTTTAGCTACAAGCCAATAAGTTTAAGTTTCGTAGCCGAAGGTTTTATGAAATTTTACACGGAAACAGTATGCGTAGTTACAGCAAATGTACAGCAATGTAGTTTTTCGTCACGCATCCAGATTTTTTTTTTTTTTCCCCCTGAACGCATACGGCAATGTTTGACGGACCTAACTTTAGGTACATTATTTTTCGTGTCGTGGCTATATTGTTCTACGGAGGCTTGCCTAAATTTATGACAGTTTATGGCTGTGTGCTAACATTCAGCAAATATCGATATCCTGCACGTAAGACGGAGAGAACTGTCAGGTACCATACACCCTGGGTGGTCAGTCCAGCGCGCTGGCCAGTTCACTGTATCGGACCACTCATCAGGTTTGATTGTATCTCTACTGCAGGGCGCAGCTGTTTCTGTTCCATCAGCTGCTGTATTAGACGCTAATCGGTAAAAACAAATGGCTCTGGAGGACCAGCATTTTACATTTTGATCAGTAGTTTTTGAATTTCTGAATTGTGGAAGCATATCTCTTGCTAATTTATCCTCACTTCAAATTATTCTTGTAGTGTAATATATTCGCAAATAGTGTTGCGGTAATCAAAGAAAAGAGGTTTTTAGTAGATTCCAATCAGTACAAATTGTTCGCATGAGAAATCGATTTCATTCCCTCCTTTAAGATTTCTTGTGTTTATATTTCCTTTTCCATTTAAAACGAGGTGCTTCAATACATATTCTCTCTTGTTAGGTAATAATGATCTATTTGTTAAGGTCATGTGTTGTCAAATGTACAGCATATGAAATTATATTAGAATATGCTTGCAGACGTGGCTGAGATTAACAGCGTCCATTTAAATAATTAAATTAGTTAAGTCTGGTGGGTGGGCAAATCGAGGGTGTGTATTCTGGGGATAATATCCGTCAAAGGCTCTAGTACAGTGTGTCTGCAGCTAAAACGCTCGCCGACAGTAAATTGGTTTCGTAAACCAGCTGCTCTGCCTAGACAGTCAGCCTGAAGAACATAATGCCAGCAACTTGGAGGAAATACAAAATGAAAAAAATGGATCACAGCAACTGGTTCAATCGTTAAATAAATGCGCAGTGTCTCATAACCCTTCATCATTTTCTGGATGGAAACTGGAGCTCCTGAGGGCTAGATCACTCTCTGGTCCACAGCCTCGTTATATTTGTACCCCTATATATATATATATATATATATATATATATATAAATGTAATTTGCGCTATTCTTTAGTTCTCACTTTCCCCAAACACCATTATAAAGTTGAAAAAAAAATTAAATAATTAATTAAAAGGAGTTTTCTGCAGACTGAAGGGTTCTTGATGGATTCAAAATAAAATCAGGCAACACGCCGACTCTGAAAACATATGTAATTTTTATTTATTATGTAGTTTTCACCAGCTTTTGGCAAAATCTGTAGGAAAGATGTTTCTTGCCTTTAATTTCATAAACCACTGATCCAAAATTACACAGTTTACGGTGATTAGTAGTCTCCTAAAGATTGCAGGAAAATTATAGCGATCATTCTGGAGTTTATAGTTTTACAGAAAAAAAAAAATAGTAGTTTTAGCAACATTAAATCTTAAACAGGCCTCTTTCAACAAAAGGTCGCGTGTAGCAGTTTGTAGACAATCCCTTTCTTATAAAGAAACAATGTTTTTATGATATAACTTGGTTGGTGGAGTGAATTTACTGCACATTTTGATAAACAACCTTCAATGCATGAGATTAGCTCCAACTTAATTAATATTTTATCGGTTTTACACGTTTCTTATATTGCAAAATCATACATAGAACAGATGGCTGCAATATTCATATCGGTGGTGTAACTGAAAACAGTGACCAAGAGTGGTGGTGTAACGGCTAGCGTTCTGGCCTCGCATTCGGGAGGACGGCGGTTCGAATCCCCGTCCGGGCATCCAGATTTGGGTTTTCCATGGTTTCCCAAACACTCCAGGCAAATGATGGGATGCTTCCTTCAAAAGGCCATGGCCGAATTCCTTCCCATTCCTTGCCCCCCATCCTTTCCCGTCTCTAAAGACATCGCTGTTAAAAAGACGTTAAGGAGATAAAAAAAATGAAAACAGTGGACTGAGAAGTTGGAGAACGTGCTAGCCACCACGCTGACTGTGCTGCGCTCAATGGGCTCTCGGAATTCTCCATCTCTTATCTGGTGCTCTACTTCCAGCGCACTATACCACGAAGACTAGTCAGCCGTCTCTGCTGGCTTCGAGGAATGTTTCTTATCTTTAGCTGTAGCATATAAGAGCTCCTTTGTGCCTCACGAATTAGTAACAGTGAATGGATTTCTTTTTCTAAGACCCACAATTCCTTTACTTGTTATTCATTTTTTGCGATTGATGTATCATTTACCAGTTCAAAGTTATTTATTACGAAAATCCAAAATATACATTAATTCAGAAATTCATGTGACATGAGTAAACTCGTTATGAAACCTCTTTTAAAAAATCATCTGGAAAAAATAAGCCTACTGCGGACAGCGAAGTTGGTAAAGAAAACCTACGAATCTACATGGACTTATAAACTAACTGTAAGTAGATTAAACAGAGAGTCAACATAATCTACGTACAAACACAAAACAGTGAGTAACAAGATATAATTTATATGTCACTATGTTTCTGAAGAAGATTTAAATATATAGACGAAACGCTTATGCAATAAGAAGCATTTTAGTTAATTGCAAGATGGAGAAACTACAGTAAAATTAGTTATAACAACGACTGACAGGTCTGGAGCCTCAGTGGTTAAGGTGTCTGACTGGAGAAACTTCACCGATTCGAATCCGCACTAAACTTTTGATTTCCTTTGGAGACAACAGTGTACAAATCCATACTCGTCACACCGATTTCGTCCAAATTTACAGTATATGTAAGGCTTGACTAGAAATGAAAGTGGCCCAAGTAGGAGCTCCAGGCCCAACAGTTTTCGAAGAAGAAGGTTTCCTCGGATCTGGTGATACATAAGTCTTATGTTTGCGTAAGTTCCCAGCAGTGGTTGGCACAGCGGCTCGGGTTGCAGGTTCGATTCTAGGTGCGGTAATTTTTTAGGTCAGTTTCTTTGTAACTTTCACTGTTTGTATTTTTTATTACTATTTTATTTACTTTTACATAATGTTTTTATTTATATTTTTAGAAATGCACATAGGCCATCATTATTTTAATAGGAATCATTGCAAAATTAGATACTATTACTATCATAAGTTCATTAATCGGATGTGCTGGGATGATGTTGATAATAAAAACAGGGGAAGCAATAATTATCTCGGAACCCTGCACACATTAAAACACTTCATTTTTACAATCACGATTGTTTTAACGTATCTGTACAAACAACCATATTTACATTCATAAAGGGTTCTCTCTCATCTCAGAAGTGTCAAATTGGCAACGAATCACGAGCAACGCATCATACTGCACGCATGGAGGATATATTCTTTTCTCCATGACTGTACGTTGTGTCTCCGTCTTGGAAAAACCTAGTGCCAGGTGTAAGGACTGAATTCATTGTACCCAGTTCTTTGATAGTGGAATATCGAAAAAGGGTGAATTGTATTATATATAGAAAATAAGTTTACGTTTATGTAAAATAGAGGACGTTTTGGAAAAAATAAAAAAATCGTTCTGATTATTAATGTTCGGACTATCGACATGCTATTTAATTTGAATGACAATTCACACGGTAATATTTTAACAAAAACGAACAGCGGAATGTTTGCTCTTCAGCGTGAAGTACCTCTGCTTTATATTTATTGTCAGCTGATTTGTGTTGCTAGTTGAATGTTGGGTAAGGGCGGATCCAGGGGGGTGGGGGGTTAGGGTGCTCAAGCTCTACGGATTTGATGTTCGAGGAGACCATAAATACTACCTTGCCCCTCCCAAACCAAAATCCTGGATCCGCCCCTGGCTGTCAACCATTTATTAATCAGTTCAAAGACACAATTTGAAATATGTTCTGTAGATAAAGCTGGAGTATTTCTAATTCCTATGTTTGTGTCATCTGCAAATTGGACAAATTTTGAGTTTTTATATGAAACACAAGTTAGATCATTTACATATATTAAAAACAATAGTGGCCCCAATATAGAACCCTGAGGTACTCCACATCTGATTAATTTCCACTAAGAAAACAGTGGACCTCTTAAGATAGACTTAAAATTCTCCATTGACACTTTGTGTTTTCTATTTAGAAGGTAAGAACTAAGCCGTTTATAAAAAATGCCATCTATAACATAATACTTTAATTTCTGTATCAGAACTTTATGATCTACACAGTCAAATGTCTTAGATAAGTCACAAAAAAAACTCCCACAGGGATTAATTTATCATTTATTCCTTCTAAAATATTGTCAGAGAATGCAAATATAGCTTGTTCTGTTGAATGACCCTTTTGAAAACGAAATTGTGATTTAGTTACAATATTTTTATTTTTAAGGTATTCATAAACTCTATTGTACATTGCTTTCTCAAAAACTGTGGAGAAGACTGTTAGTAATGAAATTGGTCGGTAATTCGATATGACTCTCTTATCTCCCTTGTTATGGAATGATTTAACTACAGCATACTTAAACCTTTCTGGAAGTATATATTAAATAGATAACTTAGTTTATTACTTAATTATGTGGATCACAATTTAATTAATCTGCTGGAAATACAACCATAACCACTTGAATTTTTTCTTATTTCCTCTGGAGTAGCTAATTTCACAGACATCGAGTTAAATTTTTCTTGGAAAGCCTGTTGTGACAAAATCCATACTGTGTGCCCCTGAGCTATTAGCAGTCAATTTATCAGCAACAGATAAAAATGCTTATTAAATATATCAGCAATTGAAAATTTAGATTCTACTGAATTTTCTTTCATAAAAATATCGGTACTTATTTGATTACTTTTACCTATTTTATTTTTTACAATGACCCATATTGTCTTAATTTTATTTTCAGAATCGAAATTTTATGTTTGTAGTATATACTTTTATATTCTTTAATTACCTTTTTCAGTACTGTTTGTAATGTGTTTTAACATTAGCATTCTCATTGTTCCTAGAGGCAATATATAACTTCCTTTTATATATGCATAATGTTCCAATGCCAATAGTTATCCAAGGTTTTTGTTCTTTTCGAGAAGCGCGACACATTTTCAATATGAAGCAACTTTCAAAATATGAGGCAACTAGTTTATTTTGCTTATTTCCTCTCCTCAATTCCATATGGAATAATATTCCGGGGCAATTCTGCCCATAGAGACAAAGTGTTCAGAGCTCAAATGTGAGTAATAAGAATTATGTGTGGGGTTAGCAATATAAAGTCATATAAAGAGCTGTTCAAGAAGTTAGGGATTTTGACATTGACGGCTAAGTAAGTATATATACACAATGTTCTTTATAGTCACAAATTACACTTTGTTTTAAATAAATAGTAAAATACACAATTATGGCACTAGAAGTGAAAATGATCTTCACAAGGATTACAAGTCGATCTAATTTGTTCAAAAAGGGGTCCGATATTCAGGGATATTTATCTTCAATAGGCTCCCAACTTTTAGTAAATGTCTAGCAGATGATAAGAATAAATTCAGGAACAAATTGAAAGAATTTTTAGTTGACAGCTCCTTGTACTGGGTCGAAAAATTTATTTCTAAGGTATCTACAAAATAAACGGCCAGTAGTTTGTGTAAATGTAGTTGATATAACTAATGTATCATGTAGGCTATGCCTCTACATCTTCTGGTGAACGTATTATTTTGTTATGTAATTGTTTAACGTACCATGTATGCTATGAATGTTAATCTTCTGGTGTATGTATTATTATTATTATTACTCCGCGATTCACTAAAAGTGTGTGGTGGAGGGTGCATTGCACCTATCCAAAAGGGTGATAGTTTGGAAAGGATATACGGGTTATGGCAGGAGGCGTCCATGGACTATTGTGAGGAAGCATCCCAGCATTCGCCTGGAGTGGTCCGGGAAAACCATGGGAAACCCAGATCTGGATGGCATTATTTTGTTATGCAATTGTTTATCTCACACTGACAACTTTCCACATTCCACAGAGCTAGTCACTTATATTGTGATCAATGGAAAATGAATGTATTGTATTTTATCGAGTCGTAGGACGGAGAACCACATTATAAAAATGAGATATAGAAGTTGAAGTGCGTGGAAATGAGAGCAGCTATATTTGTTTATGGATATTACAACAGAAAACAAACAGCAACCGACATGTCAAAAGAGCTGGAATGGGAGACAGTGAAAACGGGATCTGACACTACAGTGAACTACATTGAGCAATAACTTCACGTGAAGTTTCGAGTTTACCTTGAGTAACTTCTGCAGCGAATGCGAAATAGACGTGGACCTAATGCAGGTTACTTACTGCGCTATAATGAAGCTGTATATAAAAATCCAGATTGATGCTAACCTCTCCGAAATTTCGATCCTATGTTACTGGAAGGATATTGATAGACTAATTAGGATTCGTATATGTAACGTAAGAGATGACCATGACCACAAGCTGGCAAATTATTTCTGATGGAGAAAGTGGGAATTTTTGTAGATTTTGGACTGAAGGACCTGAGTGACAATTTTCAAACAATAAAATAACTTAACTCCAAACTAAAATAATAGGTAGAGATATCACCACCGGGACATATAGCTTCATCGCTATTAAGTAATAATAAATGCTTTATAATTTGTATTTTTATATAGTTTTAATGTGAAAAAAATCTGAGTAGTGTTGTGCCATTTGAATTTTTGCAGTTTTAGTGACATATTTGTACCAATGGATAAAACAAAAAATAAGAGTATCTGTAAAATATTTCTGGTATGGGTGGAATGAAAGAGTAGCATTAAAAATTTACCTGGTTCCTTATTGTGCACCAGAAAGTGTGAGTGGAATGTATTTTCTCGAGCTCGCAGTATCGTTGCAGGAACATCGTTAGTTATCAGCTGTGTGTGTTGAAGGTTGTGCGTTGGCTGCAGCAGAAGTAATATTGTGTATTACTCTCTTACTACGTTAAGAGGAGGCGATATGGAGCCAATAAATGTGTATATTAACGAAGAGGTAGGCTTGGTACTTTTTATGTGTTTGTGGAGTCGCACAGTACATGCATTTCTTATTACTGTCCCACAACAACATGTACGCCTTTGTAAACTTTATTTGTGTTGCTGATATCCCTCGCAAGTTCATTTTACTTACCAATAAGCTTGAGTCGTGTGATGTGACTATACGTTTAAATATTACGTCTTGTATCGATTCGTATGAGCCAAGTCCAAGTCCTTTACAGAAACTATAAATGTCTTGAAGAATTTTTTGGTCACTTGAAATTGTGTTTTTAAACCGTAAGTTTACTACTATATTAAATCGATTTGGAAATGACTGCATTGCTATTTTTAAAACAAAGTGACTTTTTGTTCTGCTATTGGGCTAATCATTCATTTTATGTAATCGTTGTGACAGACACTGAAATTGCTCACAGTGATATAGTTACTTTGTACGTGTTGTACCGTGATATATATCAAGTCTTTTTTTTTTTGAATACTTATTTATTGTTAACCGACTGACAGTGGAGATGTGAATTATAGATGCAGATTAATTAGATATGTGTTGATCAACAAAATGTTATTGAATGGAAGATGTTTTTTTGTAAAATCACAGGAAATAAAAAAAAAAACTAAATTAATTTACTTGTCCATGTAAGCTATAGTCAGTTAACTGATTTTACTTTAGTTAGTATGTACAGTATCATTATGTTTGAGATCAAGTGCCAGCACAAGTTTCCTACTGAAATATTTACATGCGTAGCAGTAGCAACATGTATGTTTCTCGGTGAGGTAAATTCTTATCATACTAAAATACGTTCCAAATATCAAATTGCTATTTAGTAGATTTATTCTAGATCGCGATACCACTACCTCTACTTTCTACCACCTGGGCCACAACTTATTTAAATACAAATTACTGCTGTTATTTGTGACATTGTTTCCGTGTGTGACGTATCCATACTCGGGCATCTACAAATGTCACATTACCTGCTTGTATGGATTTTCTCGGACGGGAACAAACCAAATGTAATAGATCCATTATTATTTATGGTTAATAATAATTTTCAGTATTAGTAGTATTATTATCTAGAATTGAACCCATAGGTTTTCTGACTTACATATCGCCATAGCGTAACAACGTTCTAGCTACAGGAATGATAACAACCTAAACTGTTTTGTTTTCTTCATGGAGGTTTTGGTTATATCTAAATGCGTCCTGGACGAACTGAAAAATTTCGTAAAAGCCTCAGAAATGTGGTATTTGTATACAGCGAAAGCACTTAGTCTCTATCAAATTAACATGGTGATACGTATCCATCATCAAGTAGTCGTGGAGAATATTTTAGTAACGTTATTTTATTATGACTTTTTTGCAATAGAGTCACACTGAAATGTCAAGAACACATAATATATTTTTTTATGTTTTGTTGGAAAAATAAATCAACTGCATCCACTGCATATTATTTTACAGGTAATTGTAGCTATGAATGTAATTTGGGGTATCTGGATATAGAAATATATTGAAGGATTAATTTTAGATTTCGATATCAAAACTACATAATTTTTTAAATTCTTATTATGTAAATACATTTCGTTTAACACTCCTGAAGGGGGGGGGGGAAAATCTATTTTCAGCGCACATAATGCTAGAAACATTTTGAGCTCTCTGCGCTGTGTATCCGTCATACCCGACAACAGAGTGACGCCATAAACAATATTGGTGGAAGAGTTTACGCCATCGTTGAGCGCGTTGCAGAAAGTACTGGTAGCGGTATCGCGAACCACAACTAACCCGACTAAGCATTGAAGACCTAGGTGCGCAGATTATAGATAACTTCAATTTCATTATGGAGATAATTTATATTAACTCTACAGACCTTTCATGGTTTCATTAGAGATTTACATTATTTCAACAAGTAATTCCATCTTACTGTCTGGAAGTCCTAGAGCATTATAAGATGAGTGTTCTAGTTCCCATTATTTACATGATGATGGAATCTAAGATGATACTTATATCTGTATTGGTGTGCCAAGTTTGGTGATACTAGACAGTTAGTGTTTTGTGAATATGTGTATACTTCTTTTTTTTATATAATGGATGAATACATTGCCCTTTCAATGTTGATGATAGTGTTTTTTTTACTTTTTAAATAATCTTCTGTAGTTTTATTTCTTAACCCTGAATTTATCTGATATTAATTAGTATTTTACTTTTATCCAGAATATGCTGCAAGATGCTGAACAAGAGGATTCAGTATCCATTCCTATTCCTGATAGGTAAGGTAGTTCCTTGATATTAAGCCTATTCCACTTAATATGTACATTGATGTTACTCTAAAATTTGACCACCTCTTACAACCAACTGACATCTAGATTACTCCAGTTTTAATATGCCACATTTTTGTGAGAATAGAAATTCTTATGATATTGAATACAGATAAATTTACCTTAGGTAACTAGTTAAGTGAGTCCAATGATGAAATGTGTTTTCATCTCAAAAATAATTCCTGGCTACATGCAGGATTTTCCAGGTTTTATTTCTAAATTTATTTTCTTTATCTTAATGGTTTTCTCTCTCTGACAATCGCAATTGCTTCTGTTAACTTACATGGATATCATGAGTTTAGTTGAATAGTTTTTTTCAAGTATTACACAATAGCATTCTAGATCAAGAACTGTAACAGCATTCTCAAAACAGTTAGTTACAGTGATAGTTCAACAAAGCAAACACAGGGAAACAATGTCAAATTGAGCCACTTCTTCTTATGAAAATACTGTAAAGTGGCTGCTTCATACCTCCCAGCATATGGCTACCAACCACTAAAATGCTTTACCAAGACAGTCTTCGGAGTGATAAACTCTCTTCCAATAGTCTCAGTGATGGTTCGCTGCCACTGACAAGTCATGACATACTGCTTCCTATAGCTTATGCACCCAGCCCACTGATTGGTCAACACAGTCTCCCTTCAAATGCTGTGTCAGGGAGTACAGAACAAGGTATCCATCCCCACGACCTCCCCTATGAATTCATTGTGTGGAACCTGTTTCTCATAAACCTGATATGTTATATCACAATTCATATTTACACAATTTGAGTATCAGACAAGTTGCTGTAAAGAAAATATGTGTATTGCTTTCCATACTGATTATATAACATTCTATTGTATTTGGTATAATGTGCATGCTGGGGTGATATATATTAATATAATCCTTTATCCAAACTTTTTCAATAAAGGAACTGAAGTTATTTTCTCTTTCTTTTTATAGGTTAGAAATTGAACTTCAACCAAGCAATTTATTTTTGTGTTGTGAACAAAGTGATGTTAATACAGTGGAAAAGTTAGAAAGTACATCTAACCCATTAGTTAGATCTGATTTGAGCCATATCAGTATATCTAATGAGAGCATTGATAATAAGATACCCATAATCAGTCCCTCACAATATACATGTACTAAATGTCTTCAGTTTTTCTGCACAAGGGAATTGCTAATAAGGCATGTTTTTAATCATGAGCTATGGGTAAACACACCATTATACATTTGCCAATACTGTGGCCATGTTTTATTAAATATATTTCAGTTGAATGCCCATAACTTTCAATCTACATTAAATGAGATCTCACTAATTGGCCATACTTGTGCAATCTGTGAAGAATTTTTTCTATCCTGGTGCAGTCTAATAAAACATGTGTTTACCCATATCTCAGCTGTTGCAACTCCCTTGTATGTTTCTACACATTGCTCTCAAGTATTTGGAGATATGGCAAAACTCCACTGTCATCAACACTCCAGGAACACTTCACAAGGAAGGTAAGATATAGAGCTGTATTATTTTTATATTTGATTTTAATCTGTGTGTAAAAATAATTGTTTTGTGACCAAATGATATGCATAAAAATGGCATTGTATTTAAATCATTATAAACATTTTAGTACACTACATGTAGCATGCTTGTAAACAACTTATTTCTACAGAGGCAATGCTAGCAAGTATCTGTGACATTGACACAGGCGATGGTCTCAGGCATCCTGTTATGAGTCTGCATATTTTATGGGGTGCAAAATTCTCTTTGTTAGTTTCAGGTGATGTAAGCCATAAAGGAAAGGTGCACATTGCTGGTTGCACACTGCTAAAGCATCAGTGTGGTGGACATTTGGGTAGCTACACAGCATCTTTTACTGACTTTGCTTAAGTAATGTTTTGTGCAGAGAGATTCATCTTGACATTATGGTAATGGTATTCAAACCTGAGACAGTGTCCATAGTTCTTTGGTTTACATGAACTGCTGGAATTTGATGTAAAATTGCCTCTTGTTGATAGTAATTTATTTGGTGCTGTTCCTACTCGTGACTATAAAATGAATATTGAATGTGATTCAGTTTTTTTAAAAAAAGGGTAGTGGTTGATCTGGAACGTATTTTTTTTTCTTGTGGCTTTACACCTCGTCGAGGTCGAAAGTCAAGGCTATTAGAGACTCTGAAGGACTGAGACCAGTAACGGGAAGGAATTTGTACAATGGCTCTTTATAGGAAGCATCTCGTAATTCACCTGTAGTGATTTGGGAAAACTGTGGAAAACCCAAATCTGGATGCCGCGGATGGGGATTCAAATCCATATCATCTAGAATGCGAGGCCAGAGTGTCACCCACTATGCTTGGTGAGAATGTCATGTCATCTGAAGTTCCTTAGTTCTGTGTGGTTCATCACAAGCAGCATTTTCATCTAAAATTTTTAATAGTTTATAAGAAATTGCCATATGATTATTAATTGAGGAAGGTGACAAAAGCAGCATTTACAGTTTGAAACATTGAGAGGGTTCAAACTTTAGTTTTCTGGCTAGCAGTGAATACAGATGTATGGCATAGTTGAGGTGGCAGGCATTCCAGAAAAAAGGATACATTACATTTACATCATCAGTAAATATAATGCAGCATTCTGCAAAGATGTTCGCCACATTTGTAAAGTGCTTAGGAAAAACAAATTTGAAAAAGAATCTCTCAACAAGTATATGGACTGTTATAATGTAGGTTCCATGAATGTTGTGCCCTAAGTTTGTAACTGTGGAATAGACATTCATCCCCTATTGCATGCCAGAAAAATTAACAGTTAAAACAGTGGGTATAAGGCAATGGCTGGAAGCAAAAAAGATGCAGTCGATTACATCTTAGAGAAGAACCATGTAAATGAAAAGGAATTTTATAGGGAGCTTTGTAGATAGAGTACTGTGGATATTTTGATAAGTGGTAGTGTTGTCTGACTTTTGAGTGGCTTGTACAATTATGTCTGCTTCTATTCTTCTTTCTGGAACCTACATTGAGTCTTAACGCAAACTAACTAATTAGAGTAATCAATTTTTTTGTTGTCACATAAAGGTCATTACCCTTTATGGACCTCCATTAACAATGTGAGGCGAAATAAGGGAAATCTCACCAAGGGGGCGTGGTCAATGGGTATCTCATGTGAGCTAAAGTTACATGTTCGCCTCAGGTGGGGGGAGGACCAAGGGGAGGTCCAGTCAAAATCACATAGTCATCGTAGCGGGAGGAAGAGGTCCGACTGCATCTCCAGTAACTCGCCATGGGGTATGGAAAGCCCACTTAATTAATTGATGCCCCCTTTTGTAGGAATAACAATTGAAATAATCTGCAAGAGTTTTTGAAGAACAGGAACTCTGTTATTGACTGGGTTGAATACTCTAGACCAGTAACTAGCAAATACTACTCCAGGCATTTGATCCAGTTGGGAGAAAAGGAATCCAGAATTAAAGAAGAATATATCCATCTTTAATTGAATCAATACATCTATCCATAAAAAGAGCTACAGTAAATTAATAGACAAGGATGTTTAAGTTTTTGAAAAGTTTCCTTAGCAACCCGTTCTTTGCCTCCTCGTCAGTATTCCCTATTCAGTCAACCCATATTGTTTATGTTTGAATCTGTTCATCCTTTCAGGAGTCATTTCATCCAGTATGTGTGTCATGTATCTGTCTTATCTATTGATAAACTTACTCTTTGTGTGTTGAAAGTTGATGCAGAGTCCATATAGTCCTAATTCCTTGCTAATTATTTTGAAACTATATGAAGAAAAAACTAATATCTCAAAATAAGTCTGTAAAGATCACAATATCCTTTGCATAGAGGATTCTATTAGCCTTGTACCTTTTATCCTGATTCTTTTATTAGCTTCTTCGAAGGTATTATAAGAGCAGATTCTGAATATAATTGAAAAGTGGCAGGAATGGTATACATTCTTCCCTAAGACATTCTAAAATCTTTATTTCTTACATAACATTTTCTCGAACTTTATATGCCCTCTTTAATTCTAGTTAAGCTTAGTTATAGTGTTTATTTCATTTTTGTCAAGACACATGCGTTTTAGCTAGGAGCATGTGATTTTTATCATTGTTAAAAGTTATAGCATATTCACTAGAGCACTGAAGAAAACTATTTCATGATTAAAAAGTTGTGAAAAAAGATAGGCCTCCAAAATATAATTTTAAATAGGATATACTTTAAGTCCATTTATCCTAACGGTTTATTCACAATGATTTATTGATCAAAGTATAGTCATTCAGTGGAAATATTCCACATAAAAATAAAGGAACTACCACTTTAGAATTTGGTAAATGTAATGTATATATGGAATAACACACATTTCTGTTATGATATTGATTGCTGTATTGCATAATAAAAGAAGCTCCTGTCCAAGTAAGTAGATTTATTACTCATTTTGTAACCATAACGGATCTTGAATAGGTAAAGTTTTAAATTACTGATTTAAGGTTTCTGTAGCAAGCAAAAGTTATTTATTTGCTAATTGTAATTATATTTTATTTCTAGTGGTTTATGAATATATAGCATTTTAATTCATCAGCTTCTGATTGTAATAGATTTACAACCAAATTTATATTACAATTTTATGGTTCAACTAACATTTGCAATTAGGGTTCTTAATATCATATGTGCCGGGTTGTTGAGTTTCAAGACCAGTGATATATGTTACGTGTAAATACATCTCTCTATATGAGCAGCATTATTTCAACTAGTTGAAAAAACGAAAAACATATCAGAGTTACATATGAATATACTTATGTAATATACTGATTTTGTTACTACATATTGACATGGAGGTTTTGCTGTTTCTAGGGACTTTACAACTAGTGCTTTCGAGGATGAGCTTCAAGAAAGTGACATACAGGAAGAACTATCCACAATCTATGGCTATCATATTAGTATTAAAAACAAAAAATGCAATAATATAAGCCACTATACAAAATTGTCACCTGTGAGTAAATTAAGTGAGTCATATTTTTCTTCTTGCAAGCTTAAAAAGCACCAGAAAACTGATACAGTTAATATTGTTCTTACAGTGAAGTTTGTAAAGAAAATTCGATGTGTTCTGATGGTCTTAGAAAGTATCAGAAGATTATTTCTGTACTGGACTCATTTCCAAGAGAAATTTTGATAAATCTTTCATCCATTTACAGTATCTTAAAATTCATCAAATGATACATGGTAGGAAAAGCCCATTTTCTTGCATGGTTTGTGCAAAATCATTTCTAGTTTCTGGGTCTGTTAAAAGCGATCACAGTATTCATTTAGATCAACGCCCAGTTTCTTGTGAGTTTTGTGAAACATATAGTAAGCAACCTCGCCATCTTAATAATCGTAAGAAGATTCGTTTCGGTGAACGTCGTTTTGTATGTGAAGTATGTGGAAAATCTTTTACAAGGCCTGACAAACTTAAAGAACATCAGAGGGTTCATTTAGACGAACGCCCATATTCTTGTAAAGTTTGTGGAATATCTTTTAGAGCCCCCAGTGCCCTTAAAGTGCATCAGAGGATTCATTCAGGTGAACGGCCCTTTTCATGTGATGTTTGCGGAAAATCTTTTACACAATCTTGTACCTTAAAAACCATCGGAAAATTCATTTGGATGAGCGTCATTTTCTTGTAAAGTTTGTGGAAAATCGTTTACACTGTCTGCTGGTCTAAAGGGGCATCAGAGGGTTCATTCAGGCGAGCGCCCATATTCTTGTGAAGTGTGCGGAAAATCGTTTAGACAGTCTTGTGCTCTTAGAAACCATTTGAAAGTTCATTCGGGTGAGCGTCCATTTTCTTGTAAAGTTTGTGGAAAATCGTTTTCACAGTCTGGTAGTCTAAAGGGGCATCAGAGGGTTCATTCAGGCGAGCGCCCATATTCTTGTGAAGTGTGCGGAAAATCGTTTAGACAGTCTTGTGCTCTTAGAAACCATTGGAAAGTTCATTCGGGTGAACGTCCATTTTATTGTAAAGTTTGTGGGAAATCGTTTGCGCAATCTAGTAACTACAAAAAGCATCAGAAGATTCATTTAAGATAACAATTATTTTCTTGAAAAGTTATTCATTTTCTATAACGCTTAAAGGTCACCATATAATTATTCCTGTTAAATCCTTTTCTTTCTTAAATTGTAGAAAAGGTTTAAACCAATTTTTATTCTTAAGGTACATGGAAATAATGATTTTGGAGAAAGAATGCTTTTCTTTGAAGTATGTATAAATTGCTTAGTCGGACAGACAGTGGAAGATTCGTTTGGGTAACACACATTTCATTGCAATATTTTTGAAAAATTAATACCATCAGCAGCTTTTAAAGATTTAAATTAATTAAGCCTGACATATATTCATTTCCTGCAAAGTATGTGTAAAATGTTTACACCATTAAGGAATTATAGAGGCATCAGATGACTATTAGGTGAACTTTTCTTACTTAATTTTTGTTTTAAATCTGTTCTACCTATCAGAGCGCTAAAAATACGTCTAAGGATTTATCTGGGTGAACGCCCATTTTACTGTGTAATAGTTTGTTATCTTAAAAGGACTTACAAAATTATCTATTCATTATAAGTATTCCTAGTATTTTGTTAAGAATGATAGGTGATCTTTTATTTTCGTGTGATGGTTGCTTAGTTCTGAAGTGAATCAGGGGTTTCATTCAGGTGGTTATATGTTTCTATTTTGAATGCATAACATTTTTTTCGCAATTTGGCCAGTATTATAAATCATAAAGCTAATTTTTTATTACTGAGAAATTCATATATAATCTTGTATCATTAAGAGTTTTGTAGAATTCTGTTGATTTTAATCTCATTCCATGTGTAGATAATACTTTTTATCCTGTAAAATAGATAAGTCATTAGAGTGTCCATTGTGTTTTTGTCTTTTCTCTTGCTTGTTTTTAGTTTAGATTTTATAGTAAAATATCTTTTAAAAAATCAGGGATATAGTTTATTGTAAAACATGTTTTGTTTTTGCATTTCAGTGTGCATTTTCTCTTTCTTACTAACATCTGTATGAATTGCAATAACTGTTGGGGCTGTATGGCATATTTAGTGATATAGTCTTGAAGTTCCATTAATTAGTGTTTATCAATTTACTTTCTATCACATTATGACATTGTCTATTGTGTTGGGCGTTTTAGTGACTAATTTACTTTTATGTGGTCAGAGAAATTACAGAATTAAAAAATGGTGTCATTTATATAATTTCAAGATTTATATAACCCTATCAGTTGTGTTATGGACCTTTAATTATGCTTGTATTAATATTTATGAAATTTTTATAATAATTCTAAGTACTGTAATATTGGTTGTATTTAATATTCCATTCTTATGTGTATGGAACAATATCAATTAGTCAAAAGTTTCTCCCCAATGATTGTGAATGTAATATTTTTTCACTTTAATTGTTATCTTTTGTCAATAATGATATTTGTTAACCATTCAGGAAATATATTTTTGCAGCTATGAGGTAATCAGCACCCAAAGACTTACCTCCACTGATATATAGTTTTTATCTAACATCCTGAGAAGTCATATTAATATTTAGCATTGTGAAAGAAAATATAAATCTGAAATAATATAACTTCACAAAATCACATGTTTCAAGAAAGTGTTAATATTATGGTCTATGTTTATAAGCTATAACTTTATTAGTGTAAATGCTTTGAGAAATATGTGGTTATATATAGTCTAAGGAAATGAAATATCATTACAGTATTTAGCTATTACTGTGGTTATAAGTAACATCCATATACCTTAATAAAGAATAATATCACTAAGACTAATTGTATAAGTCTGTAGCTGGTTATATACTGGTAGTCAACTATTTCTTTCAAAGTGCTGAGTAGAAATATCCCGTTCGAGATATTACATTTTAATATTCTTCTTATAGCACTGTATAAAGTTTCTGTTAACAGATTTTCATTTCTTTTATTTGATATCATATGTCTTTATAAAATCTGATTACAAATTGGTTGGCCACTGTTAATTTTATGTATTATCTCAGAACAGAAGTTGGCAACACATTTACTGGTAATATTTATATACATGTTCTTATATCTATTGTTAGACTTGTTCAAACAGTTACGAATGGGAATGGGGTAGCTTCCCTAGTATTTTCAAAATAATTTAAGTGAAAGAAAAAGTTATTTGCTACCGATATCTACATACTTGTGCTTTCAATTGATTTAATTTTAAAATCTTGTAACTCTTTGGTGGTGTCAGCTTGTGGTCATGGTCATTTTAAAATCTTTCAACTTTTAGTAGTGCCAGCTTGTGGTCTAAGTCATCTTTAACACTCCATGCAATACTCTTATTTCTTACACTGTTATCTTTCTATGCATCATCACCAATATACACCTTGTACAGTCCCATAACTATTCACCTACCAGTGAATCCTATTTCATATTCTTTTATTATGTCAGTTACTGCTTGTAATCTCCAGTAATTGTCACAGACAAATCTAGCAGCTGTTCTTCCCATCCTCTCTAACTCCTGTATTTGATACCCATACTACATGATCACCTCTAAGCAATAGGCTGCCCAAAGTTTTCTAACCCAATTTCCTTCTCTGTACCTTACCTCATCACTCTCTTCAATAATGGTTTTAAAACATTTTACTGCTACCAGTCCAATGTGTCGTACCTAGATCAGTTTGATATTGAATGTTCTGCAAGAAATGTATATTTCAAGCCTTTAACTAGCAATTCTTTACCCACTAATATAATCAATCTTTGTTTTTATCTGTATACCCAATAAGCTGATACTTCTTTGCATTTATCATATATCGACCAGTTAGATAATCTGTCCAGATCATCATATAACTATTAATATTCTCCAGTTTTGAGCTTATCATATAACATTATGTAATTTACAAATGACTTTAGTTCTTATAGTAAACCATCAACACAGTTATTGATTAGTACTAAATAATTAATAGTAATGGTCGTAATTCGCTACCCCTGGCACTCCTATTTTCACTTCTTTTGATACTACATTTCCCACCGTAACTACCTTTCTATATTTAAAGAAATTTTTTACCCAGCAAATAACATTATATTCCTCTGCAATAGTTTTTACCTTATTTAGCATAATTTTACAGCTTACTCTTTCAATAACTTTTGAAAGATCTAGTACTGCACTATATTATTGTCTCCCTTACCAATTTCAAC
>JARYHS010004424.1:0-25001 GCA_031002005.1 Vandiemenella viatica
TCATACATGGGGGAAGAATTTTGAATTCCTTAACTAATGAAGCTGTTGTAAACAGTGTTGCCTGTAGATTAGCTAATCTTGTGGTCCCTGATGATGGTGACAGTTTGTCTAAATCAGATAATGCCACAGGTCCAAACAGCCTTTTTTGTAATCACAGTATATTAGAAGATTCCACAGAGAATATAAAAAAATCAGATGTGAATCCTTTAAGTCTTGTCACAGAGCAGAACTCTGATGAAAGTGGTGACATAAGTAATATGCACAATATTACAAAGGAAAATACATCTCTAATGAGTGACTTTGTTCCCATAAGTGAAAACTGTTTTGTGTATGAGAAGACACATAATCTGCCAGAGTTTAAGTCTGATCCACAATTGAAGTTAATGGTTAAAAATAAGAACAAGACATGCAAAGGGATGGCAGAATTATTAGAAAACGATAGCGCACAACTCAATTTTAACATGAATCAGCAGGAAAATAGTTTGATTGAAGCAATGGATAGTGAAGATCCTCCAAAAATGAGTACTTCAAATCTTGACACACAAGACTTGAGTGATGTGAAAAAATTACACGATTCTGTCACACAGGTTGAACAACTTGCTAACGGTGCTTCGGAAGACGAACTGCTATTGATTCACACTGCAAAAAATGGTGATATGTCTGTTGAGTGTAAAGTTTCAGGGCATCCTGTATCATCAGAAAATAGTTCAAAGTACTCAATAGAAAGTAACCATGTTATGTGGGATTTGGAACATGGTAATGTGTGGGGAAGTGATAGTGTAAAGCTTGCTATGAATTCTAAAAATGTGGAGGGGCATTTTGTCCCCAAACCACCACGAAAGCATAAGAAAAGATTGCCTGTGAAAGATTTTATTGAGGAAAGCTTGCAACATTTGACACACACATCAAAACATTTGCCATCTGAGATAGACCAGTGGGACTCTGTTGAAGATCCAGTTACATCATGGGAAAACCATTCTGTCAAAAGAAATTCACCACAGAATTTTAGAGATGAACATAAATTGTTTGCAGCTACATTAGACGGATACCAAAAGTCATTTGAGCCACAGCCTCAAAGACAGTCAGCTGCCAGACTTCGATTTCGGAGGTCATCGTCAGAATCTCCAAGAAGAACTCAGAATGAGCAACTTATAACTCGGCCTGATAGGTCCTCATCTGCAGACTGTTCTAAAACTAATGTCTCAGATTGTGTTGATACTGCGTTATATAACATGGTGGTTTTGCAACAGTCCACTAATGAGGATCAGATGAAATCTGACATATACAGTGCCAAGCATGACAATTTAGATTTGTGCCAGAAGACAGTAAATGATGAAAAGCATGTAGAACACGCTAATAGAGCTGTAGATGTTGAAAGTAAAGATAGTATGACGAACACTCATTACTCTGATTTTTTGGTACTTCAGAAGGTAAACAGTGGGAACATAACTTGCAATGATGTTAAAATAATTTCCTGTTGTAATAATACACTGCAAAGGGAAGTCTCAAGGGTAATGGCACCAACAGTTTGCTCCGTTACAAGAAAGTTGCTGTTGGACAAAAGTTCCATGACAGATCATGAAGAAATCTTTACCACATTCCCCGAAACAGAATTCAAAGAACTTGTTAGAGTGTTCCCTGCAATACCTTTAATAGATTTGAGGGAGATATTTGAGAAATGTAATAGAGATGTCAATTGGACTGTTGATGTTCTTCTAGAGATGGACTACAGAGTAGAATCTGAAATTGCATCTTCTCCAGACCTACCATTATATGACCATGCCTCTACACAAGCTTTAACTAATGATTATGTGTTTTGTGTTCCCCAATCTACCAAGATGGATGATGAGGACAGAATGTCTCCAGGTGTCGAAATTGCAGATAAGACAGAGAAGCAGATGGATGACATACCAGTTTCTAAGTGGTCAGGCCAAGAAACCAAAAGGAGAGATAATGATGTGACAGAATCTGTTACAGCACAGGAACTGAAACAGCAAATTGAGAAAAGTATAGTATTAAATGAGAAATGTTACTCAGAACATGTACTGAGAATTCGTAAAATGAGACACGGTGAATTGCTGGATATGGGTGAATTGACAACATTGAGGGAAGTGGACCCCAAGGGCATATGTGACAATTTGAATACAGTTGAAGATGGTGATTGTGATGGACAAAGTGCAGTAGGGGGAAGCTCGGACCGGACTCAAGAATCTAAGGTTTCGACCATAAATATCAACAATGAGAATGAAATCCAATGTGGAGAGGCTTATGTTGATATGAAACTTAGTGAAGAATTTGTCTCTCAGCTCCATTCACTGTTTGGAGCCTCACCCCACTTGGGATGTGCAGGTGAGTAACTGCTGCAACATGTAAGAATTGCCTGCTTTTGTTCTCGATGTGGGTGAAACAACTGCTTAAGGTAGCTTTTTTAAGTCCTGGGATTGATAATTCTTATCCTATAATAGAATATTCCGATTATGTCTACATAATAGTTTTTTAGGTTGTTGCAATCATTCTTTCAGTTAGTTTATAATTAGATTCATTGTCACCAGTATGGATGTTGATGAAGAAAATTGCTGGACTTACAAGGAGGGGCCCACAAGTGTAAATAACTGATTTTAATCATTTTGAGATATATTAAATTGCACTAAATTGTAGGATTGACTTTTTTTGTTTACTTGTGGAAAAACCCGTTTATAGGGTGAAATAGCCTTCCCAAAATTGAGAAAGTCGACTGAAAATTTCACCATTTCATATTAATGTTTTAAAATTATTATTATTGGAACAAAACAAATTGCAAAATGTATGTTATGATGGGAAATGAAAAACCAATTTTTTTTATCCTGATTACTTTAGGGGTGCGAACCAAGCCTCACATTTTCAGAATTAGCACATAAAAATTGTAAATCTGAAAAAAATGTGTTACATATCAATAAAAAATAAAAGTTAATGGTTTTGTGTGTTTTATGTTGAAAAATCTGTATTTGGGGTGAATACCCCCAAAATCTACTTAACACACTGGTTCCACTCATCCTTCAGATGTCTGTATAGCTCCTCCAAATTCAGCTTTTATCACTGAGTTATTATGGATTGAAAACTTTTTTCATTTGCAGAAAATCATATGTAGGGGATAAAATAAGAACCGCAAAATAGTGTAGTGAGAATATTAAATTACACTTTTACACTTAGAAGAAATTAAAATGAATTTTGACCAGTGGAACTACTAAATGTTGAAGAACAATAACAAATGCTACTTCCTCACCCCGTTCAACCAATTTTGACAACCAATGCTCACATTTTCAAAATTCCCTCATAAAATTTGTCAACTCGAACAAAAAATAAAAAGAAAACTTGAAAAAATATCTACTAAAGTTGGTGAGAACTGAAGTTGAACAACTTTGAAAATTTAGGGGGAAGTATCTCCAAAATCTATTCAATTCATCATGCTTGTATCAGAGACATCGGTTTGCCACATACAGTGTAGTTTTTCTACCAGTATGTTAGAGCAGATTAAGATTACTTTCAACCTTTTTTTTTCAACTGCAGAAAATAATATTGGGGGGGGGGGGATGAAATTAGAATGCTGTAATTGGGGCTGATAAAAGAAAATTTACTCGTCTAATCTGGGAAAAATTGATAAATTTGGACCATAAAAATGACAAAATACTTGCTGTGAGGATTATTAATAAAAGCAACTTCCTCTGGTCTTTTAATGAATGTGGAAGTGTGGGAAGGCAGTGTTACTCCTCATTTTCTAATTTTCCATAAAATCAAAAATGTATGTAGCACATCGATGCAAACTAAAGCTTAACAAATTGAGCATTTCTTTGGAAAATCGAAATTTCAGTATAAATATCCCCTAAATTGATCCATTGCACCCATACCAGAAGAGGTGTCATGCCACCTCCAAAGTCATATTTGTTTTCAAATGTTGTAGCAGATATCACTGTCATTTTTTAAATCGCAGTAAGTGTTGAAATTGTACCCCTAAAACTGTGGAATGTAAAAGCAAAATTTAGTTTTCATCTGGAGAAAAATAATCACTTTTGACCAAAGAAATTGCAAAATATTTGTCATGACGAAAGATAATAAACATAACTTCCTCGCCCCACTTAACTAGTTCCGAAGTTAGTCTAAATTTCAGAGAAGAAAAATCTGTAAATTATATGTATTACATATCTACTGCACACTACAGCTGAAGGGCCTGACTGTTTCTTTGGTAGATCAAAAATTGGGGATAAGTATCACTAAACTAATATCCTCATGTTGATAAAGGAAAAAATCTATACTTTCAAAAATAGAATTAATATAAACATGTTATCTTTGAGGTATTCAACTAATGTCTCATCCACTAGCTTCTTCTGAAAGAAATCTCTATCAAAAGCAATTTTGGGGTTTAATTTCAACCAATGAAGGCATTTGATATTTACAAACCAGGGCATTACAGTTTTGCATTTTCAGTCTGTTTTCCTCCATTCATATGAGGAGACCATAGAATTGGGCTCATTTTTTGTGAATTGTTTCAGTGATTTTATCTATTTTGCTGTAGAATTCTTTGTTGGGTCTCTTTAGATGAATGCCATTCTTGAAAATGAAACCCAAAATTCCTCTAATATTTTTTATTATTTTTCCTCTAATTCTCCCTGAAGTTCTTTGTCAGCATTAAGTCAAGTCATTTAGTGAGGACAAGAGACATGCTGGATAGTGTGAGTCCTTGGAAAAACAAAACAAAGTTGATGTAGGTTAACCCAATTCAGCATTAGCAGAAGATGATACGAGTGACCCTGAAACCGAGCTAGATCAGCAGCAACAAGTCTCTGACTTTGTTCTGCCATTAGTTTCTAATGTACGAGGGTGAGTCAAATGAAAACCTTAAATTTGTAATAAAAAATCGAAATTTTGCGCCGTTATCCTGTAAGTTGGTAAGCGTGCTACAAACAGCGTGCAGAATGGCCTGTAGGTGGCAGCATAGTGCAAATGCACAAATACCGTCGCAGTATCAGTATAAAGATGGCTGCCCCACTTGAGACTTGCACCAGGGAAGAACAGCGTTCTGTTGTTTGGTTTTTTAGTAGTGAAGGTGTGAAACCTATTGAAATTCATCGAAGAATGAAGGTTCAGTACGGTGATGCTTGTTTGTCACAGCAGCAAGTCTACAAATGGAGTAGGAAGTTCGCAAATGGTGTGACTTCAGTGGAAGATTCTCCTCGTCCAGGTCAGGCACAACGAGTTGTGACTCCACAGAACATTGCAGCAGTTGAAGCCATAGTGATGGAAAACCACCGAGTGACACTGAATGACATTGCAGCATGTTTAAAGATTACTCATGGTTCAGCACACCACATTGTGCATGATGTGCTCCAGTTTCACAAAGTATCCGCAAGATGGGTGCCACGGCAGCTGACTCCTGAAATGAGAGAACGACGTGTTGATGCTTGTGAAGAACTTCTTCGGCACTTTGAATGAGAAGGTGATGGCTTCCTTGCAAGAATCGTTACTGGGGACGAAACCTGGGTTCACTTCGACCGACTGGAAACAAAGAGAGTGAGCAAGGAATGGCATCGTTCCTCATCACCAAAACCAAAGAAGTTTCGAACAGAATCATCAATAGGGAAGTTTATGCTGACTCTCTTTTGGGATGAAAAAGGCGTAATTTTGGAGCATTACATGCCTAGAGGGACCACTGTCACCAGTGCATCATACACAGATCTCCTATAAAATCATCTTCGGCCTGCAATCAAATAAAGCAACGTGGATTGCTGTCATCAGGTGTCCTTTTGCAACATAACAATGCAGGGCCCCCACACTGCCCGTACAACAGTTGCAACAATCACAGTTCTACATTTTGAGTGTCTTCCTCATCCACCATACTCACCAGACCTTGCCCCAAGTGATTTCCATATGTTTGGACCACTCAAAGAAGCAATAGGAGGATAGATGTTCCGTTCTGATGAAGAGGTATGCCACACGGTGCATGAGTGGTTGCACGGACTACCAAAAGAATTTTTTTTCTAAAGGAATTTATGCACTTTGTAAGCGCTGGAGGACTTACGTTGAGCGTGGGGGAGATTATGTTGAAAAGTGATACAGCTTTGTACCTTTTCTGCACAGTAAATAATATTTTAAAAAATATTTAAGGTTTTCATTTGACTCACCCTCGTAACTTGGTCAGATACTCTTACCGACAGTGCATCAGAAGTTCCATTTGTAAAATGACGGTAGTTAGTGTTACCAGATAGAATGGCTCCATCAGATTACTTGAAAATTTTAGTGGACGACATGTTTTATGAATAAATTTCACAACAAGTACACAATACAGATTTGTCTTCAGGAAGTAAAGAAGGTTAAAGAATTTTCCAATGAAAAGATGTGACAGTGGGTGAAATGAGAACATTTTTTGGTTTATTATTACACCTGGGCACTAATCCTTTCAGTCACATGCAGGACTATTGGAAAAAAAAGATCCATTATTTGACATATTTTCTGTGAATATGAGCTGTGGCATATTTTTGTTGATTTTGCATTGCCTATATTTTGTGAGGAATCCAGGGAATGCAGAATAAAAGCCAGATGTCAGGCTTTACAAAATATGCCCCCCTTGTAGATTTTTTTTTTTAAAGACTTACATTTACTATCCTGGAAAAATATTATCACTTGATGATTCAACGATGCATTGGTGAGAAAGTACATAAAAAACAAATGCCATAAGTATGGTATAAAGTTGTATGCGCTTACAGAATCAGGTGGAACTGTCGTCAAGTTCAGTATTTACACTGGAACATTTGATGATCATGGCGGGAAGGGACACGCCAGCAAGAGTGTCATGCATTTGATGGAAGGAAAACTGGAGGCAGGGCACTCTGTAACAGTTATGACTTGGCACTACAGTTGTTACAAAGAAATACATTGTGTACAGGAACTCTTCAGAGAAACTGAAAAAACTCCTGGGAACATAAAAACTGTAAAACTCACAAAATGGGAAACATTGGCTCATTATGTGAAAAACATGATGATGATTGGTGTGTCAAACAAGATAGTTCATATATTTCAACAGAATTTAACATTGACTCAGTGTATTCCTAGTCAAGAACACAAGTTCTGCAGACGCCTCGTCCAATTTATGAGAATAACAGATACATGGGTAGTGTGGATAGGCAGAACCAAATGATGGCCTATTATCCATTCCAGTGCAAAACCCTCAGGTGGCATAAAAAAATTAAGAGTTCATATTTTCCACCTCTTACTCATAGATGCCCATTTTTTCCTACAAGATATATGCCAATGACTCGTGTATGCCTCTGTATCTGACTGGCTGTTATAAAACAATTGCTGCTAATAACAACAATGGTTCATCCACCAGCCTGTCCACAGAGACCTAGGAAACACGTTTTGGAAAAAAATGCTCTGACCCAAGTAAAGAAGGTGGCACATTGGCATTGGGTGGTATGTTACAAGAATGGAAGGCAGAGGGAAACAGCATATTGTTGTCAAATTTGTCCCATGACACCAGCTTTATGTCCTACAGGACTTCGCTTCTCAGAGTTTCTTACACTTTTTGTCATACTGAAATCATTATTTCAATATTTATGGGAGAATCAAATAGGCTACTGTGTTAAAGTCAGTTTATAGGTCTGGTGTGTGTGACAGTGATGAAGATGTACAATGTTCAGTCAAATTTTTGTGCCTTTCGACTAGAATATATTTGATTTTACTTTTAACTTTGGTGTGGTTTTAGGGTGTGTATTTGTATTTACAGTTTGCATACATTTCTGTAATAAAAAAAACTTATCCTTCTTGCCTGAACATGCTCTCATATAGATAGACATTATCAGCACTGGAGGAGAAATCAGCATGCGAGGTGTGCATGATGTGTATAGACATCATTTGCTTTTTTGCTTATATTATTATTTAAAAAAAAAAAAGAGGTTACTGCTAGCAGTGAAGTGATGTACTGCATGCACGTAAATGAAAAAATCATTCCACACTGGGGCCCAGTATCTTACTATTACTTCCGCAGCAAAAGGGGTAAGTCATTTGATGGGGTAATGATGTCGTCGAAAGCTAGAGTGTCGATTCTGATCCCTTTCAATTTAGTTCCTAAACTCGATGGAATGTAGTCAGTTTCCTTTAACTTCGCTCACCAGGTCTGAATGATATTTTTGAGAACACTGTTAAAAAGTAGTGGAGAGAGACCATCACCTTGCCTGATACCAATTGTGACCTGAAAAGAATCCATGGGACATCCTAGAAACTTTTGATTTTTTGTTCATCAGGGTGGATGCCATTATATAATTATATTAACCAATTGAGCTGAAGGTTTGTTTTTTTACTATATAGTTTTCAGTAACCGTACAGATGGAAGTATACATGCATGATTATCTACAGTGTAGAATATAGCAAATTTTAGTTCAATAGCAGTAAAATATATAATTCATAATGAAACATTCTAGAAAGCAGAAATATCGTTTGTTGAAGGTTGAACAATAGTGACTAGTTCCAAAAGTTTCATGTGCAAAGCTTTTTTACACAGTGAATAATAAGTGTTTCTATAACCATCAATTTCATACTGCATTGGGTAGAGACTCTAGATTTTTTAAATCTTCTGTTTGTTCAGTGAAGTAACCACTGTAAAAATGTACACACAATGGGATGATGATTACTAGAGATGAAACGTGTGGCTGTTTGGCTGGATATCTGTTATCCGGCTGTCCAACAAGTCGGATATTAGGTGGCCGAATATCCAGCTGAATGTTGTTATTTGAGGTTAGAAAAAAATAAAAATGTCGTCAGTAAAGAGAGGATCACCTATTTGAGAACATTTTGGACTTACAGAATACACAATGACGCATTTTTTTCTGTTCTCTTCCAGATACTTCTGCCTTGACAAACCATTTTAAAATGAAACATCCAGTTAACTTTCATGAAATGAGGAAACCTGCAGCCACTGTCATGCCTGTATTGCCTTTAGCCATCCCTGGGACAAGTTCATCTTTGACATTTAAAGAAAAGCAATTGACTGTATCAGAATCGTTTGAAAGGAAATTACTTTGGCATGTAAACGATGCAAAAAAAGTTATTGTAGGAATTGTTGCATTAGACAATGAGCCGTTATCTACCGTAAAAAGAAAAGGACTTTCCAGTCCCCTGGAAGACGCTTTACTCCGCTAAAAACAATGAGCCTAAATACATTTCCAAAAAATTGTACTCGACTTCTCGTCAGAATTTATTATAAAATAAAACAAACATTTCTAGTGCTCTGGCTGTTTCTGTGACTTCTAGATCTGTTTACTGAATTTCACAGGTTTTGGGTATCTTCTGAAGTCAAACTAGAACATGGAGTTTTTGTTATGAAGCATTTCTCACCTTGGAGAAAACATAACAAGGAAGCTCAATCATATCGCAAATCGCTGGGCTATTGACCAAAACAAAATATATTTACTCATTCATGACAGTAGGGGCAGTGAAGGGTGTACGCGTGGCTGAGTATGCTTGTGCAAGATGTTTCATCCATTTGCTTCAGAGAATTTTAACTGAGCCATTTAAGATCCAGCCTGAAATGGTTTAGCTCAAGAAAAATTGCTGGCGATTCAAAAAGAAAAATTTACCAGACTGTCAGCTTTTGCCAGATTTCAGCACGAGATGAAATCCTTGATTACGAGGACAAGGAAAATTGATTATTACCTCTTATTACAGAGAAATTGGTGTTCATTCAGTACCAGAAATAATTTTTTATTTTGAAAAAATAATAAACGGTATTTTGATTTGAAGACATAGTGTTTTTATTTGTGTTTAAACTTATTATATACTTAACTTTTTTGAATCTAAAGAAAATTTTATGAAATTTTCATAATTTATTGAGAATCCGATATCCACCGGATATTGACCTACTATCTGGTATCTGGTCGGATAGTAAATATTGGCCGAATAGACCGGATACCGGATAGTTGCCGGTTATCCATTTCATCTCTAATGACTACTGATAATGGATCAGTGACTGCAATTTGACAATGTTGTTCCTTAAGTGGACTTTCCAAACTGAGCATGGTGAGTGAGCGGTAACGCATTTAGGAGGGTGTAGGTTTGAATCCTTGCCCCAGCCATCCAGATATTGGCTTTCTGTGGTTTCCCCAGATCACTCCAGGTGAATGACAGGATAGCTTCCTCAAAAGGCCATGGCCAAGTTCCTTCCCATTCTTCACCCCAGTCCTTTCCCGCCTCTAATGACAGACATCTATGAGAAGAAAACCAAAAAAGAAAGGAATTTCCAAAATGAGGAGATAGTTCCTCCCCTTAAGAACAGGCTAAGCAGCTGAGTTTATTATCTTTTCTCTTGATAAACATTTTTAAATTTTTTTAGTTGAACTGTTTTAATTTTTTCCTTATAAAAAATTAATTTCGCTTTTTTCATCCCCAATGTTGGGTTCTTATTTCACCCATGCAAATGGTTTTGTCACTTAAAAAAAAAAATTAATGAAACTTAAATGGTAATCTGCTCTATCATATCAGAAAAAGGATCACCTTAAATCAGGGTGAGAATGTGACATTTTTTTCAGTGTGTATTTCTAATATTTGCGATACAAATACAAAAAGGGTATAGAAGTTAGCTACAGTCTACTTATTTCTAAATTTAACCTAAATCTTTGATAGGGTGGTGGGAATTTATTACTTTTTTGTGAGGTGAGAATGTGAGTCAGCTGCTTTTGCCTTATAATACAATGGAAATGAGGTTGGCACATTCTTACAATGGCAGGTTTCTTTTGATATATCCCAATTTTTTCCCCACCAAGACTCAGGAAGCATGGAAAATGAATAACAAAAAGCACTATTTTGTGTTATTGACATAACTAGTCATGAATGTGTATCATATTGAAATTAAGTATACTATATGCGTTAGCAAATTAGTAATTGAAAAACTAAAAAAGTTTGATATTAATCAGTTTCTAGGTGTGTGTGTTTTTTTTGGTTAGAATACTTTGATTGTTAAATACATGGTGCAGAGCATTTTAAAAAAAAAGTAGATTAGATTAGCTATCTTTGCATTGCTAACCAATGAAAGCAATCTTGAAGATATGTTACAATACACAATGTCACTCTTAAGACCAGTAATGTAACCAGCCAATGTTTATAGGTTAGTTATTTATTGTTCTAAATCACATGAGTTCCTGTGTTAGTTACCAAATTGGAACGTGTTTATTGCTTCATTTATTCACAGCTTGCAAAAGCTCATGGACCATAGTGATGGTAAATAACTTTACCATCTTCCCTTCCTTGTCACCAAGCATATATTAGTCTGTTGGTCCTATTTACTTTTCAGAGTCCAAGATGAAAACTCTTTATGTTTAGATTTTGAAGTTATCAGGTTTTTATAGATAACATTTTCTTTATTGTGGCAGGCAATTTCAGGAAGCAGCCTACCATACAAATGGTGGAAGAGGGAGGAGCGGCAATATTAAATGTTTGCCCCAGCTTAGAAAAATCGAGATTCGTGACTGCCCCTGACTAGAACTAGTGTCTTGGTCATCTTAAATGCCAATTTTAAGCATTTTAATGCTGGGGTGAGCCCATAATTTCTGCCTTAAAAATAAATATTTTACCGTCAAAATAACATGATTCACATTAGCTTGAGACTTAATGTAGCTTCTGATGACCCAATTTCAGTCCCAATGTACTGAGGCAGTTCGGCAGCCACCCTGCAGAATGCCACCTAAAAGGCAAATTCAGTGTGCTACTCCTGAAATCGGGAGCAGATCGGGAACAAATTGAGACACAAGTTGCAAGATTGGAACAATTTCGGTGTCCAGAAGCAAGCAAGAGTTGTATATGACATAACTTATCTGTCATGTAAATTAATGTATGGCAGGATTTGTCAGGAAATAAGCGAACTAAATTTCAGATTTTCACAAGTCTACGCAAAGTAGGCCTAATGAGTAAACATTGTTTTGCTCTTATACTTTAACACATTAAAGTATCTTGTTTTCGATGTAAAATGAATTTGAATAACTCTGTAAAACAGAAAATTTGAAATCTGTTCAGGTTTTAAACTTCTCATAATGTTTGTATAACAATTTTTTTCATAATAAAAGCAATTTTTTAACACATTATTCTTTTTTTCTCTCATTATATATTGTAATACAGGCTATTGCTACCGAGCGTGGTGGTGTAACGGCTAGTGTTCTGGCCTCGCATTCGGGAGGACAGCGGTGCGAATCCCTGTTGGGCATCCAGATTTGGGTTTTCCATGGTTTCCCAAATCACTCCAGGCAAATGCTGGGATGCTTCCTTCAAAAGGCCATGCCAGAATTCCTTCCCATTCCTTGCCCCCCATCCTTTCCCGTCTCTAAAGACCTCGCTGTTAGAGAGACGTTAAGCAGATAAAAAAAAAAGGCTATTGCTATAACCATGCCTACCTTCATCTGAGACAAAGGAAGCCATTGTACATGCTTGCAAGTATTTAAAATGAACCAATCAAGGCAATCACAACGTAAACTAAAATTTGGACCAAAATTGTGATCTGGGACTGAAGTTGAATCATCGGTAGCCACCTTTATACATTCTCCAGATTGCCAGTGGCACTTATTTTCCTCCATTAGCAAACATTATCTTCAATTGTCTTTGTTATCAAAAAGATCCTTCGATTTATCATTTTTGTTAAACTCCGTCAAGATTCTCTGCTTGCTTAGGTGTTGGTCAGCTTTCATCAAAGCTTATATCTGTGCTAATTTTCTATGTTGTTTAATTCTCTTTACTGCAGGTTTAAATATTTTAACTTTTAAGGGATTTGAGTTATAAATATATTTGCTACTAATATATTTTCAATGTTTATACTTTTATGAACAGTTCTAAAAACTCGCAATGCTGCATCAGTTCAACCAACTGTATCGTGAATATTTCGTGCTGCTAATATAGTAAACCATGGTAAGAAATGTGTTACATGCATTTATCTTTAGATTTTGCTTTTATGTGGTGATTTTTATCTTTGTCAGAGGTAAGTTTTTTGATATTTTTGCTATGTGAAGTGTTTTAATTTTTTTAAAAAAATTTGAATTCTATTACCATTTTACCAGATACTTCCCCTACAATAAAGCTTCCAGTTGCTGTTGCATTACAAATACACCACTACCTGATAAAACACGAAGAAGATGTGTTCAGGTCGCATCAGCTTAAAATGATTGAGGAAGGTAGGTTTTTGTTTTACGTTAATATACACTATGTTACTTCTGATGTGTTTCATAATCTTTGTGTAATGTGAGCATTTTTTTTAAATTATAAAGATGGTTTTTAATATAGAGATGCTAAATTTAAAAAAAAAAAACTTTTTCTGGAAACCTTTTGTATTAGCATGAATTCAAGTTTCTCATGAAAGCTCAATCCATACAATTTTGTGCCCACAAGTAGGGAGCCATCATTGATTTTACTTTTTGCTATTATCAAATGGTCATGTGTACAAGATATGTCCCAAAAGTATTGCATTATGTTTTTTTAAAACAAATTTATTGATCAGATAGGTACATCAACTTAAAATTCTTCAAAATATGTCCCTTCTGCATTGATACATTTTTGCTAGTCTGATTTCCATGCCTTGTATGCTCCCAGGAAGTCCTTGGTGGAGGAAACCTTCAGAACCTTCTTTGTACTTGCTTTGATATTGTCCAAAGTCTTGAAATGCGTTCCTTTCATGACACTTTTCAGCCGGGGGAACAAAAAGAAGTCCACCAGAGCAAGCTTGGGACTATAGAGTGGCTGTGGCGGGCCGGCTCATTGTGGTGAAGCTTTCACAAAGTGCTGATTTCCTATCGGATGCAGGTGACCCTGTTGTTCAGTCTCTGGAACACTTGTTTATAGAACTGGGCATTTACCATCTGTCCATGAGGTTCGAACTCAATGAGCACTATCCCCTTTGCATCAAAAAATAAAACAATGAGCATGACTTTTACATGCGATTTGATCATGCAAGCCTTTTTGGGATGTGTTGATGCCAAGGTGTGCCACTTTGCACTCTGCATGTTGATAGTACTCGAAGATCCATATCTTATCCCTGGTGATTACATTGTCCAAAACATTAGGATGATCTGCACAGAATTCCTTGAGTTCTTCACACAGTTCCACTCGATTCTTTTTTTGTGTGTTGGTCAAAAGTTTTGGGACAAGTTTGGCACAAACCTTGCGCATAAGCAAATCTTCTGATACGATCCGGTTAACAGTTGTTTTCGTTATGTTCAGTAAATCCAACATTAACTGAACACTCAATCAGTGCTCAGAATTCAGCAACTGGTGCACCTTGTGCATCCTGTTCAGCTTCATGCAAAACTTGATCATCTCTCTATGATCCAATGTTTTCTCTATCGTAAGTACAATGCGACTGCTACACAGGCACTCACAAACTGAAACATTCTGACCTCCCCAGGGCATGGAGACAACTGAGAATGGGACCTCCTCCCCTATCCAAACCGGTCTGACTGCTCTGCGAAGGTGTAATTGCATAAAAAAGTGACTCATTACTTTTTGACAGACCTTGTATTTAAAGATGTATCCACAATGGAGGTAACATTCATCAACTTCTGTTGCAACTGTCTACAAGTTGCGAAAGTAGTAAACAATTTGTCCTCGCTGGTATGATAGTGTTGCCTAATGTTGCTACTGGTTGTATCTCTATTCAACTGAAAGCAACATCCTGTTTACACTGTAGTAGTATAAACACAAAGTTGTTTTCAGTAGAATTTTGACAACTTTATGCAAGGCTCATTATTGGCTGCTTCAGCTGTAATAATTTTGGATGAAGATTTGCAAAACGAAAGTGCAAATGTTGTGTTCATCCAAGGTTTTTTTTTTTTTTAAGTGTAATATAGCTGAAAGGAATTATTAGATCTAAGAAAAGGTGACCCATTAGGAGAACTTATAATTAATGTTTGCTTTGGAGATACTTTTTATGAATGTCTAGAATAAAAAGGGGGTCAAAGGTTTGCATGGCCTCAAGAATCTCAGCTTATGTTGTATTGGCTGAAACAATGAAACCTTAAGAAATGCCTCTAAAACCTATTTTAGCAGCTCTGCCAGCAAAACCTACTCCCAAATCTGTCCTGGGCAATGTACTCCTTGGACTGCAACTAAAGGGAAGGGATGGAAGGCAAGCCCCTGGCGCATTAAAACTAGGACACTCTGGCTGAGGGAAGGAAAGCCCTGAAATAAAACCCTTGTCCTTCAAGTTGGAGGTTATACAAACGGCAGGTAACCCTTCCACAAAAAAAAAAAAAAAAAAAAAAAAAAATCTATTGTGAGGCAGTCTCTTACAACATCCACCCTCCATAATGTTCTCTTTTTGATATAGGGCTAACACACAAAAATTACTATGTCATTTGTGTTTTTGTCTTTTTGTATTCACGCCACACAACCATCATCTCAAGTAAGCTGTGGATCATTTCCCTATCCTAATTTGTAATTACTTTTCACTACTTAGCACCTATTATTTCTTGGTTACTAGTACATAAAAGGCAATCTTTGTATGTGTGTCCGCTATTGACTACTGGACTGATATAAGTGCGATTCATTGCAAAATGGTCTGTGATATCCTTGATCTAAGCATAGAAAGAAAGTACAACAGAATAAAGAAAATAGATTACATATGTTACAGTCACGTTCTGCTGAATCATCTGTGTTGTCTAGAGATTATTTAAAGCTACTAACATACTTACATCTGACCATTGGAAAGAAAGCTCATCAAAATAAACAAAATAGATTACACATTACAGTCACGCTACTGAAGCACACGAAGCACACGAAGCACAAAATGAAGCGAGATAGCATTAGAGAATTAAGGCAATCTTTGTCATATAGTGATCGAAATTAAACAACATGACAGGTGTCAACTACGCATGCAAATTAGTCGATTAAATCAGTTTATAATACTTGATTGCATTGCATTCGGAAACTAAATAAACAACATGCTTTGTTAAATTACCAAATGATTTTTACAGGATAACTCGCTCACAAGAAGATTTGGTTCAATGCACGTTTCCAAATATCAAACAAAATTACAAAAGGAATCAGTGGATGTAAATTTAATTAATATCATCATTCAGTCTGTTACCAGGAGAAACAGCTTCTTACAAACCAATGTGATACTGCTCTAAATAAATACTGCAATTTTTTATTTAATTTATTTATTTATTTTTAACTTTTAAGGATTTTACGTAACATTGAGTGATTGTTTACTGTATCTGATACAATATCATTAACTTTTACTATGAGTAATAAAGTTGTAATATTTTATAAGAAAGAAAATTTTTAAAATGTTAATAACTTGATCCTGTATTTCAGTTTGTTTAATAGTAATGAAACAGTGTATCATTTTGTTAATGAAATATACATTTATCTCCACTTTTACCTTCTTCTATATTTTTCTGAGGCATAACACCATTTTCTCGAACATTAATCATTTTCAGGATAGAGAAAGAAGCCATCACTTGTCATAGCCAAAAATGTGGTGAAATAGAGATGCACAATATATCATGTCATAAAAACTAAATTTATGGTCACTCCACTTTACCAGCGAGGCTTGGTTTTGCATGGATATGGCACTACCAGTACTTAATGCATTTAGGCAGGGGATGTCTGCAGTGTTTTAAGATTTTTGATGGTGGGGCTGGAAGAAACTTATTCAGAGCAAATAAATCGAAGTATGATCTGAAAAATTATCTGTAAGATAGCTACGTATATAAGATTTTGTGGGAAATAAAGAGTGCTGAATCAGTTATCAAAAATACATAAAGATACAGAAAGGAATCGTCTATCTTTGTCGTTTTGCAAGAGGGTGCAAAAACATACAGATATGGAAGAACATAACTATATAGCAGTTTTTGGTATAAAGCATTCAGTGACAGAAGAAAATGGTGTGGTTTATTTATATACACACTACAAATAAACTGCATGATGACAATGAGTGAGCGGATGTGTTGGGGGTGGTTCAAATTTGGATGTCAGAAAAAAAGGAAAGAAGTTTGTATGAACAGTATAAAAGAATATACACAAGTTGCATTAAACACATATGAAATGAGGCTTTCAAAAATGTAATTATAATTTTATTGCTAGTAAGTGGAAAATAAAAGTTGAAAGATACGTATTTAACTGAGTATCAATAGTCAGAACTGCAGGTATATCAAAGATTGATAGAATCAACTATAGTTGCTGGTAATTCACGTTGGAGGAGAGGAGAAAGGGTTGAATATAAAAAAGGGACAAGGGGCAGGCTAAGGTGTACAGGGAATGATTTGGGATTATCTTAGGTTGTGACCCAGGGTTACCTGTGAACCAACCTGTGCTGGTAGACAACTCTTACCTGAGAGTAGAAAGGACTTGTTACAGTATTAACACTGAAATAGGAAACATTGTCCTTTCTTGTCCCCAATCCCATTCCGCCTCTAATGACCTCAACGTCAACGAGGCGTAAAGTCGTAAGGAAAAGACAATTAAATAAAGGAAAAGAGTTATTCCAAATTTCAATATCACAGTTTATTGTCAGTATAGCTAGAAGTATTCTGAATAAAGTTTGAGTACAATAAGTAATTTCTAAATATGTTTTTAGGAAGGTAAAAAATTTGAACTTCTTAAATCAAAGAACTAGGCTTAAATGAGAGAGAAAAATTTATTCAATAATATTAATAATATAAAAGTATGAAGGTGACTTGAAATTAAAAGGAAGAAAAATGAAATTTTAGCTTTTAATCTTGATGAAATAACCATGAGTGATGTTTAGGAATTAATAGCTCTTAAATGAGGATAATTACAAGAAAATTTGTAATATCTTAAAATACTGGGAATAAATCATACTATATGACCGATAAGTTGTAGGAAAATCAGAGAAAAATTTGGGTACCATGAGAAGGGATTTTTACAATTCACGAGAGAAGAGTACTTTACCCTCAGGAATACCCCTTTATTTTGGAACATGTCAGTGTAGGAATAGACAAGAGTATAAATATCAAACCAGTGTTTCCTTATGACGGCAGTTTCCAGCAGTACTTGGTTGGTATAGGACATGCGTGCCATGTCTCCGTAAGAACATTGCTATAGTCACCTGCGGGTGATAGAATTTGGCCGGTGGGTTTGGGACTTATAAATGTCCATACTAGGCAATGGCATTGTCTAACATTTGGTAGTCGAGAGTAAACTACTACAGTTATTGTAATCGTAGGCTTCCACGGCCAGAGTCAGTTGATTCTTGGCTATCCGGGTGGTGCCGCGTCATGTTTCTTGAAACCAACGTTTCGACCCTCATTCTGGGGTCTTCTTCGCAGTTCTGCCCTGGAAGAAGACCCCAGAATGAGGGTCAAAACGTTGGTTTCAAGAAACATGACGCGGCGCCACCCGGATAGCCAAGAATCTACTACAATTATTATCATGAACCGAAGGGATTTTCTAAAGTTTTCACTAACTATGGGGGAATTGTGAAAGCTTTATTGAAGTTGTGGACTTGAGTGAGTTGAATCTACCTGCTATTTTCAATAACGGATGTGTAGATCAGATGCCTTTCCTTAGGCTTACAGCTGATACCGTTTATTGTAGAAAATTTTTCAAAATATACAGTTTTCAATGAAGTGACCTTTTTATTTGACTGTACAACCTCACACCTGTTAGCTGTTACAGGTTAAACTAACAGCTTGGCGGCTGATTTATAGAAACCTAGAAACTCACGGATCCAATTCATGTAGTATAAACTGTATCTGTAATGGTCACAGCTCCCATGTCCCAATTCACCTACTTGCAGACCCCCAAAAAATACTTGTGCTCCTATCCTTTACATTTTCACCAAAATGCTTAACTCAGTTCAACCCATAATGGCTATTGGACTCAGTGGACATATCTCTGCCCTCATGGTTAGTTACCACCAGCCTATGTTCTTTGTTAAAGATGCTTCTTATTTCATATAATGTCTTACTATTCCAATATCCTTGTCTGGAATCCATATAAGACACTGTTCTTTTCTCATCTGTGTACACCTGTATTCCCCACTGCCTTCATGGCTATCAAGGATTCTTTCATGGGTGAATATGACCGTAAAAGCCTGCTTAGCACTACTTTCCTTCTGTCCCTGACCCATCTCAGCCTTATTAACAATTTTTTCACTTCTTTTTTTACCACTAAATTTGTGTGGATGCCCAGATGGATCCACACTATTTAAACTTAATTAACTTCATTTTTGTTTTATTGGAATCAGCTGGCCTTGAAAAACTTTATTTAAATTCCCATGTGGCTAAGAGTTATAAAATATTTTTTTTCTGTGTACATATGGAGAAAACAATGTCCTTTTTTTCCACCAGGCCTTTAAACTTCATGTCATTATACCTACACAACCTACCTTGTCATTAGTGTGTCACTACCCCCTGGCTCCGTCTCTATTCACATCCACTAAGAGCACGTCAACTTCCAACAATATCTACATGCCAGTACCTGCCATCACACACAACTGTTACGTTACACACCTCCTCACCTGTTACACTGATATATATCCCAAGCTGTTATCATGAACAGCCTATTCAGTCAGTTAGTGATGTGGTCTCATAATCATGAGCATAGATAGGTTCCAGGTAGAATAGTCTTGGGCAATTCTTTGTCAGCTAACCACAATACCCGTCTTAGGTCTTCACTCATCTGTATGGCAATTTCCCCCTTGATCTCTGATCACCTTTTGGACTCCACTTCATCAGTGGTCAGCCTAATGCTATTTGTATATGGCTGTTTTCTCCTAGATGTCTTTCACCTTTGTAACTGATCTACTGTCAGTTCCCCTCTTCCTGCCTTTCCTAGTGAAACCTGGTACTGACCTTTCATTAGTTCTTTGTTTGTTTATTCAGCCATTAGCATGGGAAGAATGTACTGGATATAAACTTTTTTCTCATGTTGGCGAGGATATTTAATCTGAAGACAGCAGAATGCTTCCTGCAATCTTACCGTCCCAGTGTGATGTTACAAAAAATAAATAGTCATACACCTCCCTTCAAATTAACAGACTGGCCACGATAGATATACTCACAGGCATTTTGTAACTGTGTGTTATTCATTTGTACATTCCCCATTTGTTGCATATCATTTCTGTTTTGGGGAAGATTAACCGTCAGGCCAACTCACTTACAACAAGATCAGTAAACAAAGTTTAGAGTTACGTAATGTTGTCAGCCAGGAGTGCAATGTCATCAGTGAATTTCAAGTTATTTAGTCTTCTGTCATTGATTCTAATTACTTTTCCCCCCATTATAACTTTGTAATTACTATCTCTAAGAGATGTGAAAACATCTTCAGAACTTTGGGGTGAAATCTTAATTTGTTTGCTGTCAACAACAATGTCTGAGATTATAAATGAATGTAATTTCTCTCGGCGTTGTTTATTTATAAACGTTTCTCGGGCAACAAACCGAGATGTTGATATAGATGTGGAGTACTCTGATACAGTCCACATTCACACCATGCTCAGGTAAGACTCCCACAACAGCTATATTATTTATTTAATCAAATTTTAAATTAAACAAGAGTTACATATAGAGACATGTGGTATTTGTTTGCTCAGCGGGCAAGACTGTGGTCTGTTGTGCTAAAGCTGCTGCAGAATCCTCCTTGTTCAATGAGCTGGGCTGAATCAAAGGATGGGACTCATTTGGTTCTACTAGGTCTTTGTAAAAACTTTTAACAGAGCACAGAAAAGCATGTGGGAGGATAATGCTTATATTATGCTAACTTTATTTTTTTGTGTAGTAGAATAATCACAGTTTATTGCCTGCTACAGGGGTTAATCAAAGGCAAAACATAATGTAGCCAAGTGTTTTGTAGTTTTCTTACAAATGTTAACTTTAGATTATTACCAGAGATCCTGTTGCATCCAGCAACACTTGCTGAAGTTACCCATAGCATACTTGACTTGAGAGGGAAGAATATCTGACTCGTTGGATACATTGAATAGGTCAGAAAATTTTGAAGCTTCCTTTACACTGTGAAGTATTTCCTTTGTGTAACTCAGCTGTTGTTTCTATTAATTGTGTACTTGCTCTAACAAATTGTGAACTTTCATTCATTTTCTTTAAATCTGTTTTATTCTTGAAGTTGTCTGTTATTGTGTCTTCATTGTGTCTCTTTATGCCGGCTTGCATTTATTTTCTCAAAGCTTGCACCAGTCAGAATATTTTATCATGACTCAGTCAGTTTAAATATTAATTTATTCCTCTTTGTTAATAACCCCAAAGCCCTCTTATGCTGTGGTTATTACCCCCCTCCCCCTCCATCAACAAATCTCTTGTGCATGCGTTTCCAAAATCAACTTAGATAGAACCTGTCTGATCAAGAAAACCATCTAGTGTCTCCATTCCTTGCAATAGATCATGCTGGAAAGTCTGTGATATGCCTTTAAACCAATTCTAAGATTTGTTAAAGAGTCGAGAAACTTATGGGACCTTTAGTGTCATATATGAGCTTCTTTGCACCTGCTGTCTTGCTTCATACATTGACCTAACACTCTCAACCTTCTCAATATGAATGAATGGCCGCAGGAATAAAGTACATAACCAGAGTCTGGACTGTCCTACAGCAGCATATGTTGCTACCCATGACACCAGTGTCTTAAACACATTCTACACACAGTTCCTAGAGCCCTTCTATAGGAAGCCAGTTTTATAGAGCTCACGATGTAGAGGGCCATTCATAAATTATGTTAATGGGGAGGGGAGGATGGTCCACAACATTTGAAATGGTATAACAGACAAGGGGGGAAATGGGGGTCATTAGCTTTGTGACATCGAATTGAAAGTACTGGTTTAATCAAGCTGTAAATTTAAAATAGCAAAATATGTGATGCCACAGGGGGGAGGGGGGGGGGGGTAGGTCCGCCAAACATGACATGTTATGATGAGTATGATAAGGGGGGGGGGGGAGGGGAGGAAATCATGATATATTTGTGATATAATTTATGGTTGACCCTTAAGAATTGGCAACCGAAATGTATTGGAACCTGGCACCTCCAGGTATCTATTTCAAGAATGGTAATAACTTTCTGCCCTTACAAGTTGTTCCTTCCCTTTCTTCTTTCTAGTTTGTTTATAACACTGCTCTACGGGATAAAACCATTGTACATATTGTTGCACATCAAGAGGATCAGGCCATGAAGAAGGAAAGACTGTTGCAGTGTAGTGGTTAAGTTAAGAGACTGTGGGACTAAAGGTCGTGGGTTCGAATCCAATAAGTCCCCTAAAATTTTAATTTCTTAACTTTGCGTGAACTGTTCTGGAATGTTCTTCTTGTAACTCTAGACTGTTCTTCATGACTATATAAGCGATACTCCCTTCTAGCCGGAGTCACACGATGTGGTAAAATGGGGATGTTTTCCATGTTTTCTTGCATGAATGAATTTTTGAATTCGGTGTTAAATGCGGTAGCCTTGTCGCGGCTGTCTTCAACCTCCCGTCTGTCTTTTATTAGAACTGGTTTATTGTTCCCACTACAACTAACTTTTTTTACATACTACCAAAATTTCTTAGGGTTTTCAGTGAGGCTCTTAGAGAGAGAATTTTCACGAAAGTTATTAAATGCCTCACTCATCGCATTCTTAACACGTCCCCTTATCTCCTCTAACTTATCTAAATCAGTCCGATGCATCGTCCTTTTTGATCGTGCATGTAATCTTCCTTTGCTTCTGGAGTAACCTTTTAACCTCCCGTGTGTACCATGGGGGATCGTTCTCTTCCCTGATTGTCCGTTTCGGTATATACAAGTTAATACCTTCCCCGAGTATGTGTAGGGATCGATGCCACCTCTCTTCAATGGTGACTCCTGCTACTAAGAAGGTGTGGTAATTATGCCTCAAATACGCTCTAAAACACTCTTTTGAAGCCTTTTCAAATCTGTAAACGATCCTCTCTTTTCTCTTTCTGCGTGTGGTAGCAATTACAGCTTTGTGATCACTTATTCCTGCGGTGGTAGAAATATCCGTGAATAGTTCGGGCCTATTTGTAACAACTATATCTAAAATATTTTCGTTACCGTTGAGGCATCGCGTTGGTTCAATTACGAGCTGTTCAAGATTGTGATCTGAGAAGAGGTCTTGAATGATTTCGCAAGCTGCTTTATCCCTGCCCCCAGTAACATGAACGTAATTAGTCCAGTCGATATCTGGCAAGTTAAAGTCACCTCCTAGCATTATTGCATGTCCCGGAAATTGCCGTGCTGTATTATTTACATTATTTCTCAAGGCCTCGGCAATATTTACGCTTGCATCGAGTGGACGATAGAACGAGCCTAACACAAGTTTTGTCTTAGCTACTTTGAGCTTGATCCATATGTTTTCGCAGACAGTATGGACATCTATTTCGCTACATGGGAGGTACTTACTAACAGCTATAAATACACCACCTCCTTGGGAATGCAACCTATCCTTACGGAAAATGTTCATGTTACTACTAAAAATTTCGGCGGAACTTATATCCAGTTTTAACCAACTTTCTGTGCCTATTACGATATCAGCATCTGTACTACGAATAACGTTTTCGAGTTCAGGCTGTTTATTACAAACACTTCTGCAGTTAACTACTAGAACTTTTAATGTTCGGGATTCTTTTAAGCTACCCCTAACAAGCGGTGCTGAATTTATCTTGGCTGTCCGCAACTGAATTTCCTTCTCAGGGTCATCCTCCTTCAGCCTAAAAAACCCCCCAATGCACGCCACACAGCCCCTGCCACCCGTGTAGCCGATTCCCGTGTGTAGTGCACCCCTGATCTATCCAAGGGATTCCTACAAGACTCAACCCCACGGCGAAGATCAAGGAATCTGCAGCCATGACTATCACAGAAGCGCCGTAATCTCTGGTTCAGCCCCTCAACACGGCTCTGAACCAGAGGTCTACAGTCAGTCCTATCGACAATGCTGCAGATGGAGAGCTCAGCAGAAATCTTGCGGCCAATGGCCACAGAGTTCACCCTTTCTGCAAGTCACCCAAAGGACGAGAGGATAACCTCCGACCCTAGGCGGCAAGCATCATTGGTGCTGACCTGAGCCACAATCTGCAGCATGCTGCACCCCGTCCGTTCAGTGGCATCCGGGATGGCCTGTTCCACATCTCAGATCAGACCCCCCGGAATACACAATGAATGGATACCGGAATTCATCCCCGACCTCTTCGCCATTTCCCTAAGGGGTTCGATAAAGCGCTTAACGTTGGAGCTACCGACCACTAAAACCCCTTTCGGCAGTTGTCCAGACTTAGTGGGCTGTGGGGCTGCCAACTCACAGGCCGACGATTGTAGGACTGAATCAGCTCCAGACAATGCGTCAAATCGTTTGGACGGAGGTACAAGCTCGCCTTCTTGGGAATCAAGCTTGCACGACTGCCCCAGCATGCGCCGTCGAAGTCCAGACACCACACTCCAGCCACCACTAGGCGATGGCCGCATAGATTCTGACATCTCAGCCTGGACTGCAGGTACGATGACTGGTATGGGAGAACCTGTGAGCCGATCAGCGTCTACAGGGTCACCAATACCACATCTACTGCACTCACTTGCGGCAGCTTCCAGCTGTGTAACTCTTGTTACCAAAGCTGCAAGCTGGGTGCGCAGGTCAGTCACCTCAGCCTGCATCTGCACACAACAACCACAGTCCCTACACATACTACCTTACAGAAAGAAAAACTAAGGGGTACACGAGAAAAATGGACTCGCTATGCGTTCTCAGTAGGAGGCCTTTTGTCAATAACCAAATATACAAAGACGAAGCTTACGCTAACTACGCACTTTAAATTAAATTTGCACTGGAGGTACTTACTTCACGTAACGATTCCGACCAACGACTGCAGCTACTGCTACTGACAAACTAATATGCAAAGATGAAGCTATAACTAACTACACGCTTTTAATTAAATTATCACCAGAGGTACTACGTCACGTAACGGTTCCAACGATGGCTGCTGCTACTGACTAACAACTATACAGAGATGAAGCTAACCACACACTTTGAATTAAAACTATCACAG
>JARYHS010004429.1:0-14757 GCA_031002005.1 Vandiemenella viatica
CACTTTGCTTTAGTTTCGTTCGGTAATTTACATTCCTTTGTGGAATGGAAGTTGGACATTTTAACACATCGAAAAGGCAATTGGCAATAGTTTGCTGTATGGCCTATCCTCTGGCACCTTACGCATTGAGGTGGCCCAAAGAGACTTCTATATCTTTCTATTTGTACTCTGGTATACAGAATTGTCCTTTCATTGTAGATATTCTCTGCGGGTTGGCCCAGCGTAAGCGTAACTTGGTATTTCGCCAACGGTACAAGTTTCCTTGTTTCTTTATCCTTCTTCTTAAATTGGTACATTCTGCACAGGATACCCTTTTTGTTTCAATTCTTCACCGATTTCCTCAGGATCCACAGAGGGCGGTAGGCCTTTGATAATCACTTTTAGTGGTCTGTCCTGCGGCAACTGATAAGTATAGTAAGGAATCTTGTTTTCCCTGAAAAATCTATGTACAAATTAGTAGTCTCGACTGTTGTCAACATGGTATTTCAGACTATCACCCCTATACACCACTTTCAGATGTCCTTGTAGGTGCTTCTTAATTATTTGATTCATCTTTATATAATCTGTCACCATTTCTATCACAATTGGTGAGAATGTTTCTTTTTGGGTGGCATTCGATCCTGTTGCATGTTCTTCCGCTTTGCTCTGTTCAGGAGGATTCACTGTTTCCTGTTGCTGAAGCGGCGTAAATCTATTATGTATTGTAATTTCTTCGCTGGCACGAATCTGCTTTAGCTTGCCTGATCTCCTTCCTTCCTTCTTCCTTTTCCTTGCCACTTCCTGAAACTCTCTTCTATTTTCTTGGATGTTATGTACATTTTCTCCTATTTCTTCTCCCATTTGGCTGTCTTGTTCTGTACAGTTGCCTGAGCAAGAGCATGAATCAGTCATATCAACATCCGAATTGTCCATTTGTGGACTACTGAAATTCTTCTCCAATACCAAGTTTTCATAAGTAGTCATCCTATTTCTTCAAGTCCCTTCCCCAGGTTATCGATGTTTAACCTTACTGATCTAATCTGCAAATCAAAAATCCAAATCTTCTAATTCGTATTATTCACTACTCAACACTTCGTAACACGTGGTACGCACTCGAAAAGGCTCTGAGCCGAACTGAGCCAACTGGAGAGAAGCGCAGCTTCTGCCAACGCCGTAGGCGTTGGCTGTATTGGGGAAGGGGTACCTGTCACCCTTATTGGTGATATCTGCCCCTACATTTTATTTTGGACAGGTTGACATTTCTGTTGACAGTTTGTCATTACCTGCTGCTCAGCAGAGTTTTTGCAATATGTAGGTTTTTTTATTTTTTTTTTTTTTTTTTTTTTTTTTTTTTTTATTTTTTTTTTTTTTTATTTTTTTTTTTTTTTTTTATGTAAGCATTGCTTTCGGCCTCGGGTGTCTGTAGTCGTTTGCGTCGTAGTCGCCAATCTTGTTGATCAGCTCATTTTGTGATGTGGCTGCTTTCTGGTAGAACCGGTGGGCTGCTGTCCTGAGTCTATCTCGTAGTAGGGGTGTGTTGGCCAGCGCATGTAGATCCGCCGTCGGGAAGCGATGGGGCAGGTGCAGGGCTCTTTTTAGCGCCCTGTTTTGCAGTACCTGCAGCTTCTTTAGGTGGGTGGAAGCGGCGTAACCCCACGCCTGGCTCGCGTATTCGATGATCGGTCTTACCAGTGCCTGGTAGACCTGGACTCCGCAGCGGGGAGGCAGCGTAGAGTTAACATTCAGGATGGGATAGAGCATGTTTAACCTTCTCTCCACCCTGGTTTTGACGTCTTGTACCTGCTGCCTCCACGTCAGCCGTTCGTCGAGGTGACCCCCAGGTAGCGGACGACCGTCTGTTGTGGGATCTGCCACCGAACAGGTCCAGCTGGAGTGGTCTTGGGGTTCCACGCCGGTGGAAAATGATGGACTGCGACTTCTCTGCGTTGATGCGAACTCTCCACTTCGTGGCCCATTCTTCGAGTTGTTGTAGGGCTTCCTGGAGGCGTCTGGCGACTATCAGTTGGCTCCAGGATGAGGTGAAGTAGTTGGTGTCGTCCGCATACAGCGCAGTGAAAACTGAGTTCGGCCTTGGGATGTCCCGTAAAAATGCAGTATAGCAGCGGACCCAGGACCGAGCCCTGTGGTACTCCGGCGAGGACACGCCGAAGGGTGGACCACGATCTCTCCACTCTCACCCTGAATCGCCTGTTTCTGAGGTACCGGCGGATGAGTACGACGTAGGCCTTCGGTATGCCCGCCGTAGCCATCTTAAGCAGTAGGCCCTCATGCCATACTGTATCGAAGGCTTTCGCTACGTCGAGCAGTACCATGCCACAGAATCTCCGGCGGTTGAATGCGTCGGTCACTTCCTCCACCACCGCACTAGCTGGTGGGTTGTGGAGTGACCGGCGCGGAACCCAAACTGGTCGTCCGGGATGACTTGCAGGTGGCGACATGTGTCATCAGGCGGCTGAGAAGGACTCTCTCGAAAAGTTTAGATACCGCCGGCAGCAGTGAAATTGGGCGGTAGTTTTGGGGGAATGTGGGGTCTTTCCCAGGCTTGGGAATTGCCACAACTACAGCTTCCTTCCACGCTGTGGGGTATCTTCGTCTCTGTAGTGCTGCATTGAAGATTTGCGTCAATCTCTTGACTGCCGCGGCCGGGAGTTGCTTGAGGATCATGTTATTGATCCCGTCGCAGCCTGGTGTTTTCTTCTACTGCGTTTTTTTTGAGGAGGTCGGCGATCTCGCGTTCGTCCACTTCCTCCACCTCGTGGCCGTCGTCAGCTTCATCCTCGGCAAGGTATCTGCGCAGCTGCCGTCTGACTGAGTCTATGTGATCGTCGTCGTACGGCTCTGCGACGGGCGGAAGTTGTCTTCGTACACGTCAGCGAGGGTGTTCGCCTTCTCCTCCGCTGTGTATACGAGGCCCTGAGGTCCATGGAGAGTTGGCGTGCGCTTCCTCGCTCGGGTGAATCTCCGAGTCTGTTCCCAGGCGGTGCCGTCTTCTATCCGGAGGTGGGCCACTCTGTCATCCCACTCCTCTCGGCGGTACGCTTCCAGCTTAGCCTTAATTCGGCGCTCGAGCGTGTTTAGCAGGGTTGTGTAGGTCCTGTCACGCGTGCTCTGCGAGCTCTTGCGGACTCTGTTCTTTTCTCTGATGAGCTCAGAGAGTTCGGGGGAGATTAGTCGGCCGTTGACTCTCTTCTTCCTCGTGGGAGCCGCTTCGTCCGCTGCCGAGAGGGTGGCAGTGGTCCAGTCTTTGGTTGCCCGCTTCGATGTCTTGCCACTCCTGAGAAGACCTGGTCGTTCATTGTCGTTTGTAGCAATTCCCGGAACTTGTCCCAGTTGGCCTTTCGGTAGTCCCTTCCGATGTTGTCATCCTCCAGCTCTCCTTCCACTTCCCAGTCAGCGATGACTGGGTTGTGGTCGGAGGACAGTTGGGCCACTGATTGCAGCGAGGGGATGACTGGGACGTTCTTCGTCACGAACACGTCGAGGACGTCCGCTCTGCGCCTTTCTGCTGCCGGGAAATGAGTGGGTTTTTTCTGGGCCCCATACAGCCAGGCCGCGTCGCTGCGCTTCCCGCAGCAGGACCCTGCCTTTTGGTGTTGGTAGCTCGGCTGTGCCATTGCTGGTGCTTTGAATTGAGATCGCCTCCCAGTATGAGACTCCCTGGGATGCTACTCAGTGCTGTAACATCTGCGGCCGCCAGCACTGTTCCTGGTGGGTGGTAGGCCGATATCACCGTAGTTGGTCCCGTGGCCGTGTTGATTACTACGGCCGTGGCCTCCATGCTCACCAGGTCAGGCAGAGTCGTCGAGTGGTGTTGTATACTTCTCCGAATGTATATCGCGACCCCTCCGCCTGCTGTTGGTCTGTCAAGCCGGTATGACAGGTAGTTCGGCGAGTTTACTCTGATTCCTGGCTTCAGGTGCGTCTCACAAACGAGACATATTTCTATTCCTTCCGTATGTAAGAAGTCCTGAAACTCAATTCTTTGCTTGTGTAAACCGTTGGCGTTCCATACGCAGGTACGAATGCTCTCAAGTGATCTAGCAGCCATTCTGGTTTGTTGATCTTGCTGTGGGGTTTAAGGCCATCTTGATGATAGCTGGCAGTTGCTGCACAGTAGTAGCCAGTCCCTGCACCACGGCTGCTAGCTGCCTCAGCACTTCGTGTATGTCACAAAGGGTTTGGTCAGCTGTGGTGGTGGTTGTTGCTGCTTCTGCCGGCTGTCTTGTAGCTCGCTCTTGGTCTTTGGTCGGTTTTTGCGTTTTGGTTGCTGGGCCCTGTGGATGTGCTGTTGATCTCTGGGAACCTGAATCTGGCGGGGTTTCTTTGGATTGTCTTGGGGGTACGTTGGTTTTCATTAGTACATGTTGTCTGGTTTGCCGGTTTCTTGCATCTTTGTATATTGGGCACCCTCTGTAGGAGGCCACGTTCGCTCCCCGGCAGTTGGCACACGTGGGTTGTCCCTTGCCTTTGATGAGGAGGCAGTCCTTCGATGTGTGACATCCGCCACACCGTACACAGGCCACTGGCAGCCGGCAGTGTCTGCTGACGTGACCGTACGCTTGGCAGCGGAAGCACTGGGCAGGTCTCTTGTCTGCTCGTTTCTTCTCCACGCTGATTTTCATGTGGAGGAGGTAACCAAGATCTGCTGTTGTCCGGTTCTCCACTGTGTCCTTAACCGTGACCACGAAAAGGGGCATTGGCCTTTTTTCCAGTCCTCTGGTCGGGTCTGCTGGTGCCTCCAGTTGCGCCACTGCGTCCGGGTTGTAACCAATGTCGGTTAAGGCGGCCTCTACCTCTTGCGCTGCCATCCATATTGGGAGTCCCCGAATCACCCATTTGATGGTTCTTTCGGTGGCCAATGGGTAAGAGAAGTATTGCACACCTTCCTCGTTAAGGTGTTTGGTGACCCTCTTGAAATCCTCGACGGTCCTGGTCTTGATCTGCACTTTATTTCCTGAAGGCTTCAGGTCGAAGGCAGCCTCGCATATAGTTTCTAGTTTGCTGCTCATTGCTGAGATCGTCCCGGCAATTTGAGCGATGATTGGAGGTATCCGCTTGGTGAGTGTGTTGGACGACGCTACGTTGGCTGCTTCCTCTTCCCTTTCAGCAAGTGCCTCGAACCGACTGGTTGTCGGCACTTGGGTTGGCTGCTGTGTGATCTGTGTAGGGTGTAGGTCTGGCAGTCTTCCGGGGGCGTTGCCAGCCCTCCCCGCTTTCTTCGTGTGTTGTCGACCGGTTTGCTCCCGATGTGGGGGCGGTGGTTTCGCTATTCGATGGCTGTTGACTGCTCGCTGCTGCTTTTCTGCATGGTGTGCGGATCGCCGTAGTCTTGTTGACCTTAGGGTGCCGCGACTTTGACGCCTTGCTGGCTCCTCCGAGCTGCGATCGGCGGTTAGCAAGGCGATAGGTGGCACTGATTGTGCGGCTTGTGTTCGCCTCATCAGCGCGTTGCGTCACCTGTTCGCCATTCCGAACAGTGGGCTCGTCTGGGGGCTGGGTGACGGCTTCTGCCGCCTGCTGCTCGACCTGCAGCCGAGTAGCAACTGGTAACTTGCTACCGGGGTCCGGTCTGAAGCGGCCTCCTCCGCCACTTGACGCTGCCCCCCGTCCACTCCCACCCTTGGAGCGGGTTGGGAGCTGGGAGGCAGCTCCGGGTGCGACCGCCTCGACCTGTGGCCGATACGCGTCTGGCTGCTGGCCGCGTGGGGTGGCCGCCATGTCGCCTACCCCTCCGCCGAGTTTCGCTACCTCCCCGCCGCCGGGCATATAGGACGCTGGCTCCCCTCCAGTTGGCTCCACTGCGCGAGATGAGACGGCCTCCCCTTCTCCAAGATCTTGGACTCGTCCTTGGAATGCGGTTGGCGCGGAATCAGCAACGTTAACGCGCGGCGCGGCTGGTGTGGTTTTGGCGATTTCGTGTGACGCGGATGAATATTCAGCGGTTTTCTTGCTCTTCTATGGCTCCTGTTTTTAAACAGGTGGACTTATCAACAATTCTGCAGCGCGCTTCCCGGTTTTTGCGTCCAAACTTGCGGCGCACGGCTTGGTCGCGGTACGGATTTCTTCTCCAGTGAACGTATTTAACGGTCTGGTGCGTTGTTCATTTGTTTTTCCGCACTGCCGCCTGTTGATACTCTTTACCAGAATGTCGGCAGCTCTTCTCTTCCCTTTCTCGCTGGTAAAGTACAATAAAATTTCTTCCTCAGTCAAGGCCCTCGAACGCATAACATGGATACGATCAAGAGACATCGACCGTGAGTTGCGAGTTTCACTACCTGGTCTTATTTCTGAGAATTGCCGGTTTGTCGAATGCTGGTCAGATGTGATTGAAACGTTGTCCGCGGCGGGGTCCGATAAACTTAGCATGGTCGATACTGTTGCTACATCATCCGCTGGCAAAGATGAGTGCAATGAAGCATTCAACCCGCCTAGCACGGATGTGCAGCGATCACTTTTCGCGACAAGGTCCGACATAGATCAGATCCTAACAGCACAGAGTCCTACAACTGACTCGCTACGTCCGCTCTCTAAGGCCACCCCGCGTCTGCTGACTGAGCCAACTGCCATGTCAGCCTAGTTACAGCTCACCATTGAGCTGGTGTAAGGTGGAGTATATTGCCCTAAGGCATTGACTCCAAGTATTTGGACGGAACAAATCTTCGCTGTCGGTGTGTCTTCATTTTGGCTGTAGATGTCTTCTTCGAATGGTGTTTCTTCACAAGATGGAGTGCCGGCGCATCTGCCATCTCAGAAATGGTCATCAGTTTATGCTGTGGTGCCCTCAGGGCTGCCGCGGCGTGTTTCGTAAATCTTCCTTTGAAGCAAGGTGGTTGACGAGGTTCTTGAGTAAGTCGACGAGGGCATCCAGTCGGTCTTCTCGCTGTCCCGGGTCTTGGCAGTTGCAGGAGTGGCTGGTGTGGGCTCTATCGAACTTATGAGGCTCCGACTTCTTCTTCTGTCTTGCTGCTGGATGGTGGATAGGAACTCGACGCTGCTCTGGCGATCCATTGCTCGACTGCCGCTGCTGTGGGCGTGTCTTGTACACTTCCCGACTTGGTGCGGGCTGCGTATGGAGCCTTGGACGAATCTTGCGAAGTTGCTGCTTCCACTTGTCGCAACCGCGGAAAGAAGCTGCGTGCCTGGATCCGCAGTTACAGCAGACTGGCTCATCCCGTGGTGTTTTGCAGTCTGCAAGCATATGTCCTCCTCCGCAGCGGACACACCTGACCGGTTCAGTGCAGTCCCTGGCATAGTGCCGGAATTTTTGGCACCTGAAGCACTGGACCGGGCTGCGTGAGGGTGGCTTCGCTGAGATGGTCTGCGTTGTGGCGTTGCGTGGGGGCGGTTTCTCCACGGTGGTCGGCGTTGTGTCACTGGTACTCACTCCATCAGGGAGCATGTTGTTGTGGCCCTCTGGATTCCGCTGCTCAGGAGCTTCCTTTCCCACTGAAGTGGTGTTGACATCTTGGGTGGGTCTCTTGGGCAGTTGTGGGGCGTGGACGATCCCATTCGCTTGAAGGAACTTGGTCAGCCGTTGTAGTTGGTCGGGATGTTGCGGGAGAAACTTCAGCCCGCCCTTCAGTGGGATAGCGAGGAGGAGGTCCGACGTTTCCGCGTGGAGCTCGGCCATCAGCTCGACGTAGTTTCCGTCGTACTCCGGCGTGATGGGTACGACTGGCCCTTGTTCCGTCTGCTGTGTTTCTTCTTGAGATGACCGATCTTCCACTTCTTGCGTGTCTTCAGTTTGTGGGAGTTCGTCGACATCTTCCGTCTCGTCTGCTACTGGTTCTTCTTGCGGGTACGGCATGATGTTAAATCGTCGTTTCAGCTTGGCGATGTATTGCTCCAGGTCAAAGTCGTGCGCCCAGAGCGTTGGGAACACCACCGCTTCGGGCCACTCCTCTGGCCAGCTTGGGTCATCACGGATGATCCGCTTCTTGGCAAGATGGCTGCATTCGTGTCTTGTGAGACACTTCATGAGGTTCTTGTAGTTTGTTGGCAGGTCGTATACGAAATTAATGTCGTCAAGGTGGATCTTTACAACCAAAGACCACCTCTCCTCCTGGTTGTTGGCTGCCAGTCTGCGCTTCCATCTCTCGCGGGTTGCCTTGTTCTGGTTTGCGATGAAGTCACTGGCCCTGATTGTGCCGTGATGCCACTTCTGCCCGTCGTGGCGAATTTCTTCCAAATATACTCGTATATTCTGGAAAACTCGTGGCATGGCGGCTATGCGTGCTGAGCGAGTCGAGTAGAGTGAGTGAGTAGCCATTGCGGCCCAAACGCGGTCACTGAGCCAACTGTCAGTACAACGCTGGAGTATATCTTCACCTGGTTCGGCAACCGACCAATCACAGTCACGGAATGGTTACGTCATTGGAATCAACCAATCGGACGTCGACAACGATCCTGGCTCCCTTCTGTTCCGCTATTCAGTTCAGTCTTTGTTGTTCCTTTAGATACAACGGACCCGATGATGGCGGCAGTGCAAGTCGCCGAAATCGCGTTAGTAGAAAATATAATCCGGCGGCAAACCCGCGAAGAATTTATACTGAAACATGTTTTCACCCCATTTTACGGATTGCGGATCCGCTTAATTAGGTGAAGGACGCGAAAGCGCACCAGACACGACATAAACAAACCAGCTGGCCCCAGAATGACGAAAACGCACAATAGTGTAAATACGATACAGGCAAACCTAGCTTTGTATAGAGAAACGGAGATGCGCAGCTGCATATCATACTAAAAAATTTAAAATAGTAAGTAACCATTACTTATAAAAAATATCTCATAAAAAATATGCTCACAATTTGTAGTAATAGGATAAAAATGTATATAAAACTGTATATAAAAACTGTAACACAGATTCGTCGCTGATGATGCCTCGATGAGAGGTGAAACGCGTACGAAGCAAGCAATAAATAAAGTAAACAGTTGTATTGGCGTGTTCATTCAACTAGTAATTAATTAAGCAACTGTGGAAACATGGCCTGCAACAACATCGCATTGAACATTATTTGATTATGAAGTCGAACTATGATGTAAAGTGTGGAAGTACAAGGGTATGACCAAAGTGTTAAATGAGGCGGTAATATCCTTTTCTGCGACAAAAAACGCAATCCTAATTACCTTGGCTCAGACTTGCAAAATAAGCAAATAGAGAGTCCTTCTTTACACTGAGCCATGGCTGAGATCAACGATGCTAGGAAACTATCTAAACTGTCTGTGTATGCTTAGTGTACTGTGGTATGACAGCGTCATCCCCCAGTGAATATTAATATATTCATAACTAATATTCAGATTTATTTTATTCAAATACATAAATTGATAAGGGCTAATTAACTCATAGGTAATTATGTGTATTAAGCCCGGGCGGCAAAATTTATTGTTGTATAATTTTAGTTTATTGTAAGATTGCTGTTAAAAAAAGGGGAATTGAACAGTGAAAATTCTCGCGCTCAGTGGCAGTTTAGAACGTTCAATCAGCAGATAAAGCCTGCCTGGCGACAGACTGTCACGCGGGGAGACAATAGCAGGTCCAGTAGAGAACGGAAAATTCCCGTTAGCCGAGCGAGGGCAACGCACCTCGGCAAGGACGCCGAGGATGCGGGGTGGCAGGAACTGCGCGCAAAACCGAACGACGAATGGTAGCAACGCCGCGACACACGTGATTGTGGAATACGCCGATTCACCAATCGTGTATAGCCACGGGGTCTACATTTGTTGATGCAAAGCTTCTTTTCCATGTGCTGAGAGAGGGAAGCTCATTTCTTCGTGGCGGCAGAAAAGAGGCCATCAGGAGGAAACTTACTGTCCAGACGAGCTCGAGTATAGACGTACTGTTCGGGGGTGCTCATCCATTGTTGAAGTGTATAAGCCAGAAGATAAAATAAATTCAATATTTTATTTACCTGTAATTCTTGCAGCATTCAAGATTCTGCTTCACTAGATTAACCTGTTTAACAAATTAATAATAATCTTCTCGATAAAATTTCAATATATATTTATTAATGGAAAATATATCTATTCTATTAATCAATTAATAGAATATATATGTATTCCATTAATAAACGTTTTTATAGAATGCATATTATCAGTTTTCTCTTGCCTGCCCCCCCCCTCCCCCACCGAACCTTTAACAAAATCCTGGCTACACCCTTGTATCTAGTTACAAGGAATGTATGAATATAACAGAATGAGTCTTGCCATTTGGTTACATGGTTTGGATATTCCTTCTTTTACGCAACTTAGTCCACAAGCTGAAGGTTGGTTGGATCCTCCCGAAGGAGGCATACTAAGCCATTGTGTCAGAAGTAAGTAGGACGGCCAGTTTCTTTCCCCTGGGACCTACAGTTTAACGTGGAATCTACTGGCACTAATATATGGAAGGCTCTAATAATGCAGTCCTTCAGACGATAAGTTTATTTATTTGGAAAAAAGGTGCAAAGTTATTATTGTTTAATTCTACGTGAAAGACACCTCATGAATTTGTTAATCAAAACTCACTGTCAATTTTTTCAAATAATTCCCAATTCCATTCGTTGTAACTGAAAACGCACAGACTTCAATCGGTACTTGGTCCGTCAGATGGTAAATCTATTAAAAATGAACAAAGATATCCATTGGCGTAGCTAGCATGGGTGACACCCGGGGCGGATATCGATGTGTCACCACATGAAAACTTGGATTCAATATTTTGTATAATACAATTTCGTATATGTGTAAAATATGATATTAATAAAACGTGATTAAATAATCATTTATTGTTATTTACAAATAGTCGTTTATGAATAGAATTGTAATATTAAAAACATTTAAAAGCTAGACAAATAAACTAAAAACAATCACTTTCATAATCATTTATTTCTAGCTTTTGCAGCTGCAGACTCGTTAATCACATCGTCGATATTAGCATTTTGAGTTGCTTCATATTCAATAGTCGACATTAGTTTAGCCTCGTGTTGCTAACTGGTGCCGAAAGTAATTTCTGATTAATTTTAACTTACTAAACGTCCTATCACTTGTAGCAACTGGTACGCAAATTATAAAATATTAGTTTAGGACGTCCTTAAGATTCCACGATGAAGTTTAAAAATTCTAGAGCTTCCCCATCATTTATTACAGCTAATGTAACATATACTGCTTTTAAACGCCTTTTCAACCTTGGTATTTGCAGGAGAAATTCTGACTCTCATAATTCATCAAAGCAGCCACTAAATTTGGAAACAGCTATTTTTATTTCCTCCATGTTCGCCAAAAGCAAATTATTTTTCTGTACAACCTCAAACAATGACTCTATATTTTGAATGGATTTTAATCTAGTTCGGAGTTCGGTGTTGAAGCGGTCAAGACATTTCAACATATCTTTTTGATTTTCAGCTCCTATTGTGTGACTGCTTCAACGACCAATCGTTTTCTAAGAACAACTCTTAGATCTGTTGGAATATTGGAGTACTGTTATTTTTCATAGCAAGTTCTTTTGCCCCTTGTCCAATATATCACCGCTTTTCTTGAATATGAAGACGAAGTGCCTTTATCAGTAATTGTTCAAGGCTCAAGTTTTACCCCGCCGTTCAATCTGACAGTTTACTTCCTTTAGTATATCATTCCAAAAGAAAAGAATAAGGCTATAAGCAATACCTCTGGTGTCAACATTTTCTTGTTGATCACATAACTGTTTGATTGCAGGCTCAATTTCAAATTAAAATTTATGTTAGTGCTTTTACTGAACCAGAATGAGCACTCCAACGTCCTGTCGGGATTACTTTAACAGACGATTAACTGTATTCAGTAAGCACTTGCGGTTGGTGGACACGGAGAAAAATGTAAAAATACTTTCTTTGGTTCCGAAAATTTTACACAACATGCAACACAAATTAGACAGTATATCCAACGAAAAAGGTTTTATTTTTCTGCTTTAGTAATGGCTTTTACTCCTCCAGGTACACCGCTGATATTTGTTACATTGTCATAAATCATAACCTTGAAAATGAACAATCGCATAATCTAAATCGTCAATATACAGTTTCTTCTAAATTTCCTTCCTTAGACCAAAGGTATTTTTTTTTCGTCTTTAGTGAAACAGTCCAAGGAAACTTCTTTTTACTTTTCTGTTATATATTTTCACAAAACGAATCGCTTTGATCAATGTGTGAAGTGTCATGTGTGTTACAAACATAATATCGAAATATTTTACAGATTTAGTTTCATAATGAGTTAAGATTTTAAGTGGTTCGATAGGACACTAATGAATTCATGTTCCAAGATGTGCTCTTTCATCACTATATCACATTTTCAAAGTAGTTGGACTAGTTCTAAACAAATTTCCGTTATTTTTGGGGTCATGTCCTTTATCTCGTCCACGAAATGATTGGTTTTGTTTAGCCAGAAACAAAATTATCTACAATAATCTACTTTTTCTTTTCAGTGTTAGTTAATAGTAAGGGTCCGTCATCTATTGTTTTGTGGAATTTTAATTTCTAATACACTTTTCAAGATTTTCCAGATATTCATTTGTAGTTTTATGATCTGTGAGTTTAGGATTTAGTTTCCACCACTTCTGAAATACCAGTCACAAATGTATATCCAGCATTAGCATTATAGACAGCAAACAAACCACAACAAAAACAATACAGACTGTTAATGGTGGGGCAGTAAGCCATCCACGCCTGCAGAATTTTTTAACCGCTAGCCACCTTCTTACTGATATATTCTGTTGAAAATTATCACAACCATATTTTGTATTAAACCCTTGACTCCATAGAGTAATTACCTGTGGCCAGGGAAATTGGCGGGTGAGTGCAATTGTGCTGTTGTCGCACTTAGGAACATTCTCGCGTAGCGCTCTCTCTCTCTCTGTAACAATAGAAAATGGCATGTGTTTCCTATAACGAGCGTCTTCGCACAAACTATTTGTTAAAAGCCAACAGGTGAATTTAATTATTAAGTGCACGATTTGGTAACGGCGCGTTTGAAGCCGTGCGTCAATACCTCTGGCCACCTATAAATTGACCTTCTCTGTTTTAGAAATAATCGTTTCCTTCTTTAATGATCTCTATGCGAAAAGTATCAAGTATCTCTCTAGTGCTGTAGATTGTATCTTTAGCATCTTGTTTGTTTCGTGAAGATGAGCTGACTTCATCTAATTTATTCCTTGTATCAAGGTGAGAATCAGCTTCTTTTGATGAGCTTTGGCTATGATCAGTTTTGAAACATATTTGAAGATGGATCCAGATATGCTCTGAACTGCATCAGATTCTTTTGCTTTCCTCTTCTAAAATCCACAATTCCTCTTCGATGTTTGAATTCCTCGAGGCTATTTCACTTTTGGGAAAAAACAGCCAGAGGCAGCAGCAGCACAGCACCGTCACTGCCTATATCTTAGTAGGCAGGTGGGGGTGGAGGATATTGTCCGAAGACATTGCCTCCAGAAGTATTTGGGTGATGCAAAACTTCTCTGTTGGTGTGTCTTCTCGGTGGTGTAAGTTAGTTGATTTGTTGTCGTCTTCAAATGGTGTTTCTTTACAGAGATGGAATGCCGGCACATCTGCCATCCCAGAAATGGTCATCCGTTTTTGCAGTGGTGCCCTTAGGGCTGCCGCGGCGTGTTTCGTAAGTCTTCCTTCGAAGCCAGGTGGTTGACGAGGCTCTTGAGTAGATCGATGAGGGCATCCAGTCGGTCTTCTCGCTGTCCTTGGCGGGTATAGGAGTGGCTGGTGTGAGCTCTATCGAACTTTTGAGGCTCCGACTTCTTCTTCTGTCTTGTTGCTGGATGGTGATTAGGAACTCGACGCTGTAGTGGCGATCCAGAACTCGACTGCCGCTGCTGTGGGCGTGTCTTGCTCACTTCTCGACTTGGTGCGGGCTGCGTATGGAGCCTTGTACTCCGGTGCTGCCGAGTCTTGCGAAGTTGCAGCTTCCACGTGTCACAACCGCGGAAAGAAGCTGCGTGCTTGGATCCGCAGTTGCAGCAGACTGGCTCGTCCCGGGGTATCGGTTTCAGGGGGGGGGGGGATATAGCGGGCTCAAGCCCCCACCTCAAAAGTATCTGCCCGACTCAAGGCCTCCCCCACCCCAAAGCCCAAATTCACTGAAGACAAGGCCCCCCAAACCGTCCGCTCATGCCTCTCCCAAAGCAAAATCCTGGATCCGCCCCTACAAACAACTAAATGAAAAATTATCTGTCAGCATCATGGAGGTAATAATATATTTACTTGTACATCTTTGTAAAAAATACGAAAAACTTATATTTTGTGAACAATAACATAATTTTAATGAAAAAATTATTGTTATTTAATTTTCTTAAAGATTAAATGTTTTACATGTGAGGCGAAATTCAAATTTTTCGCATGTTTTGGGTATTATTGTTTAAATGGTCATGAATCATATTCATGAGTACTTAGAAGTATTTTCTATTATTTTCATTAATCATTTGGCAGATAAGGTAGGCGCACCAATTGATGACAGGTTACGAATTTTTGTTCATTTTCAGAGTCTCTCATCCTACTATTAAATAACCACGCATTTTAAAGTCATTTTCTGCGTCCTTGATATTTCTTTACATATCCTTATAACAGTTGCTGGTAAATTTTGGATGTTAACACACATAATTTTTTTTAAAAAAAATTAATCTCTGGACCTTCTCTTATATTTCATACTGCATTATACAAGCTCTCAAAGTCCGACACATTTTGCATCTATAATCGGCGCCTTCTCCGTAACCATAAAATATCATCAGGGTGAGAAAAGAAAAAGAGCTGA
>JARYHS010004431.1:0-12481 GCA_031002005.1 Vandiemenella viatica
ACCATTAGCTCTTACTAACTGGAATCGCTAATCATATGATCACGCAACCTATTTCCAATCATCTAGGGTCTTATCAATGTATTCGAGAGTTTAGAAGAAACGCTGCTGCCCCTAGTGTTTTGTCATTGGAGGCACTCGTGTTGGTCTTCTACTGACATATCCAATCAGCGCCAAATGTCGTACGTCCAACTTGGAGTGTTACTGCTCCTTGATACAGTGTTTTATGTCAATCAACACTTACACTTTGACGCATACGTCGCTGGACCCTGTCATTAAGTACACGTTGCTGGCCACTGTGTTGTCGATTGCAGTAGGTTATGTTGGAAATTACATATGCACGGCACTCTCTTCACCAACAAAAATCCGAAATAAAGTGTCCCAATTGTCTAGCGCTAACTACCAATCCGCGTTCGAAGTATGTTAAATCGTATAATCCGGTCAGAAGCACGTCAGAAAATCTTTCGCGTGACTCACGGGAATACAAATGAAATACCCGACATTGCACAGCGCGTTTATAAGTTTCTTCTTCGGTTTTACCGCTATATATATTTACATCTTGCTGTCCAATAACTTTTCATACTTCAGTGAACACTCCAGAGTACAGCTGCAATTAGTTAAAATATTGGTAATTCTGGTAGCTCATATAACACATTTAGAAGAGTCATGTTTTGTTGCATATAACGAAAATGAAATTACAGATGAAACAAACTACTTCGATCGATCGAAAAGTGACCGAAGACGGAAATTAGTTTCTTCTTACTTCTTTCTATTCTAAAAAATGACATTAAGTCAGTTTTGTTTCTTCTTGAATGCTGTGACAATACTTCCTAATCCGTTTAGGAAGCAAGATAAGACGGTTGGAACCGAGCGTGGTGGTGTAACTGATAGCGTTCTGGCCTCGCATTCGGGAGGACGGTGGTTCGAATCCCCGTCCGGGCATCCAGATTTGGGTTTTCCATGGTTTCCAAAATCACTCCAGGCAAATGCCGGGATGCTTCCTTAAAAAGGCAATGGCCGAATTCCTTCACATCCCTTGCCCCCATCCTCTCCCGTCTCTAAAGACCTCGCTGTTGAGAGACGTAATGCAATTAAAAAAAAAAAAGACGTTTGGAGACTAGAATACTCTGCAAGCGATGCGTCTGTTTGCACACCGATATCCGAAATTTAATTTCCAATATCAAAAAATACGATTTTTTTTCTTCACCTACTACACATGCATTTCACATCCATTTCTGGAGTCCAATAGTTCAAATACAAACATCTCAAAAGAAGATTTAGCTCTGTTGCCTCCGTATTTAATGGTTCGTCTCTAAATTTATTTCTGTTAATAAAGTTCAAATTTCTCCACTCATCATTTGTTCATACCTTCAGTTTAATCACAATACTGAAGACTCATTTTGTGTCAATATCCTACACATGAAATTCTAATTGCATTAACGTATTGCTTTCTCTAAGTACATATAAAATACAATAAGTACCTGCTAAACTGTTATTTCCGCATTTTTAGTTTTACTTAGATTGAAGAATGAAATGTAAAACAAAAAATTGTAAAAATAATTATGTAAACTTTTAAAAAGATAGTAAAACTAAAGTCCAATAGCAGGTACTCCTTATGTTAAGTTTTATTTCTGTTCAGAGTCAACGACTAAACGTAGATTTGTTTTTCTTTCAGGCTTTACACCTCTTCAACAGCGAGGACATTACAGGCGAGAGAAAATGAGGACAAGGAAAGGGTGCGCATTCCGCTATGGCCTTTTAAAGGAACCATTCCGGCATTGGCATGGTGTGATTTCAGAAAACCTAAAAAAACCGAAAGCTGGATGGCTCGATGGTGATTGGAACCCACTTACTCCCGATTTCTAGGCCATGGCGTTATTGCTCACCCACCAGGATCGATTACATGTGGACACGTATAGTGCAGTACTCCTATGTCTTTCTCTTTTAAAAATCTATATTTTCTATAAAGTGCCAGGAAATTGACAATCCCGATTCGATCGGAGAGGCATTAATGATGTTCAGTCTATATATTGAAAAATTAGGGTAGCTGTGTTTGCTGCTTTAGTATTTCTGGGCTTCTTTCGAACTTAGATTTTACTATCTGGAGAGTTCCTTTAAATATCTTCCATTATAACTGTCATAATAATCAGACGAGAAACGAATGCGGAAATTTATCAAGAAATTTGGTCAACTGGCTTCAGGTACAGTGACCACAAATCATTTAAGAGCTTTAATGCAAGACAGGGAAAGAAATTTTTTTTCTTCAAATTCTACCTTTAAAACAAGTGATCATGTAAATAGCATGCCCTATTATAAGAGTCTAAAATTTATGCTAACGTATACAACAGTATTAAATCAATGTTTACAGTGGTCCAAGAATTTTTGATTTGTGATTTTAAGAGAATAAAACGGGATAAAATACTGGATTCCGAAAATACGATTGAGAAAAAAAAATCGAAAAACTGCAGTAACCTGTGTCTTGGCGGCAGGTTTTTAATATATGCTGTCAACGTTTCCTGTATAAAACTCAATAATGGTGTTCCCAGTGCCATCATTTTCTGACTCTGCTGCTTTATCACGTAAGAAGATAATAAAGACTCGTATTATCGTAATGACCTGGTGACAGGGTTATTCCGACTCTATCGTAGCCACCTTAACCTTACCTGGTAATCCTACCGGATATAGTGTACCTACAGTTTAATCAGAACTACGGAAGTGTTCTGCCGTACGTCACATTAAACAGCAAGCTGTGCGAGAGTTCGGAAATGCCCGCTGAGACACGGATTCGAACCGGGGACCTTTCTACCTCGGAGGAACCATAACGCTTGTAAGAAGATAATCAGTTAAACCAAGCAATACCTCGTGGCAGTCCGCTTCCGTTGACCAGCCTACTTTCTTTTCTTTTTATATTTGCACCAAATACGCCTGACGGGCGGTTAATTGCGTTATCTACGGCTCTCTGTTTCCGAGATTAAAACATCAGAGGCGGCCGTCCGGAGAAGCTCTGATTCATCACCGGCCACACAATTATCTGCAATCGAGTCCGGCGTCTTTTATTTCTGGAGCAAAAACGCGCTGGCTGCTCCGAGACGCACGAGTCCCCATTTTGTAGCGCCGTTGATAAGCAAATGACGGTCAGAGCTCTGTAATGAAGTTCTAAGCGAGTGGGCAGGACGTGTTAACAGCATGCGTGGCGTGAGGCCGTCTAGAGACTGCATGCAAGAGACAGTGCTCCACATCAGCTGCAGCAATCATTCCAAGCTGGTGGCCAAATGCTACATTCAAACGCGCTGAGGGTGTATGCAGTGGTACCCACCAATGGGTGTTGAATCTAAATGATCTGACGGCTAATCCTTCACACCAGAAACATTACTAGCCTGAGAAAATGCACTGGAAGTGGCCAAGTTCTGTTCCAGTATAATTTGATGATTGTGATTGTGTAACTGTATGTTTCTGATACGAAATAATAATAATAATAATAGGGGGCGTTTCTGGTCCAAGGCAAATTTAGTTGGCATTGAGGACAAACCGAGCTACTTTAATCTCCGGCTTTAAGTGTTGCATCAAAGAAATTTTTAATTGTATTCCCACGACCATATGTAACCAAAACAGGATCCAGCGTAGTAAGAAATTTATTAGCTCAGAAAAGAAACAAATTTTCAATGGTAGAACGTGGTGATTTAAGATTGATGATGAGAAATAGGGCGTTAAATATATGTCGGATCCATCCGGGAAAGATCAGGAATCGGGCGGGTTGAATGGAGTATCCAGTTAGAGAAAGATGGCTCGTCAGCGAAGGTAGGCTGTGGATATCCCTCGGACAGTGGAGAGTAACTACGAGAACACAGCGGGTACAAGGATCCGGTTTATTAGACTCAGTCTCGCAATACACAGTGACAGATAACGGAGTGATGTCGCCTCGGCGGTCAAGCAGGAAGAGGCCTCCGTGTGTATATATATATATATTTATTGTTTTTTCATTCCTTCCCCGGTGGGGAAGGCGGGCTGGCAGCGCATTGGTAGCGCTCTTCAGCCTAGTGAGTTACATAAAATATACAATTGTTTTTAACATATGCATTTGCTTACAACTAGACATTATAATTGAGTTTACAGTTGTTTTACATACTTTTTTTTTTTTTTTTTTTTTTTTTTTTTTTTTTTTTTTTTTTTAGGAGCGGTTCAGGAGTTGGTACTTAGCTGATTAGCTTATAGTGTGGGATATATTTTTGGGCGCTTCTGTCGCTCGGATATGGGTGACGGTCGGTCGATGTGTTGGGTGAGTATGAGGATGTTCAGGAGGTGGAGAGTGGGCGGTATTTGTTTGTAGTGGTTGGGGAGATGGGGTGGTTCACTGATTAGTTTTAAGGTTATGGGATTGTTGTTATGGATACTGTTGATAGCATATTTGATACGGAGTGATTCGAGGTGGATGAGGATGTGGGGGAATTTTATGAGGCTTTATAGTAGATTGGTAGGTGATGGTAATCGGATGCGGTAGGCGATGCGGAGTGCGTGGCGTTCTATTATTTGCAGTCTATTGTAAAAACGGTCGGGAGCGGATATCCATGAGAGGTGACCATAGGTGAGAATAGGGCGGAGAAATGCTTTGTAAGTATTGATGATGATATTGCTGCGGAGTCCCCATGATGTGCCAGTGAGTGATTTGAGTAAATTGAGGCGGGTTTTTGCTTTTGCTATGATTGTGTTAAGGTGGGGTGTCCATGTTAGGTGCCGGTCGAGGGTAACGCCTAGATATTTCACTGTAGGTTGTTGCGGGATGGGATGGTTGTAGATTGTGATGTGAAAATCCGTGAGGCGGTATTTTCGGCTTGTTTTGCCGAAAATTATTGCTTGCGTTTTGTTGGGGTTAATGATCAGTCTCCATCGGTTACACCACTGCACAAATTTGTTGAGTTCGGTTTGTATTGCTTTTTGGGATTGTTGCAGTGATTTATGGATGGCTAAGTATGCGGTATCGTCGGCGTATTTAAGGATGTAAGTTGGTGGTGCGGGAAGGGTATGTCGCAAATGTATAGGATGTATAGGAGGGGTGACCTCCGTGTGCTGTGCGCCGCCTTTAAGTAGCCCCTCGTAGATGTCGCTGCGGCGCTGCTCGCTGCGTCTGTGGCGCTGCCCGCTGCATCTGTGGCGCCCTCTAGCAGCTAGCCCTATACTCAGGTCCGACATATAGAAAAAATAGTATTATTACAGAGAAATCAGCCCTTTAATTAATTTTTTTCGTAATATCAGCAGTGAACAAAACATTAATACTGTTAATATCTTTTATTAAAGTAATTTTAGAAATCTGTCCTTGTTTTTCCCCGAAGAGAGGCGCCATCAAATCATTGTTTCAAAAAATGGGTTACGAGCTGAAAACGTTGGAGTACTATGTGTTACATTATTTATTACAAGAAGCGGAGTCGTAAAGTTTTGTTTTTCTTCTTCTTGTTATTCTTCTTCTGAAAAGAGGGCGTGAATAAATTTTACATGGAAAGGGGGTAGTGAGTAATTTTTTTTTTTCGAAAACGTATGGTCCAACCTACCACCTTCATCCATGTGCTTTATACTATTTCTATCAATGTAAACAGATATACGTATCTTTATATATAAAGACGAATGTATGTATGTTTGTTTGTTTGTTTGTTTGTTGGATTGTTGGTTTGTTTGTTCTTCATACAAATCCATAGTTTTTCTCCGTTCTCGATGAAACCTTGCACACTTATCCTTTGAAACAAGGAGAAAAATACTGTCTACATTTGGTTGAAAAATTATCTGTATAAATAACACGTTTGTCTCATAACTTCGAAATACGGTGGTAGACAGACATTTTGGATGTGGACGACTGCGTACCGAGATTCCGCGTAGTGGCCTGTCAGCTGATTGGCTAAAGCGGTGGCTTACGAACGTCGTGGTCTCCGGTTCGAATCTCCGTTGGGGATAAGATTTTTAAAAATTGTTTTTCATCGTAAGAGTCAGGCCTGGGCCGTAGGTTATTCGGATTGAATGTTAAACCGTAGATATTAGAAAGTTAGGGGTGCAATGCGAGGCAAATCGTAGGTATTCTTGCAATGTTGTAGGTGTATACTCTTTTACGTTATAATGATCCCTCAGGTTTTGTTCGCAGTCAGTGTGTAAGTGTGAACCACAGTAATATTATTATAATTAGGGATGTAAGTCTCTGTCTTTTTGATACGTTATGACTCCCAATTGGCTATATCGTTGTGATGGAATTTTATAAGGAAATCTGTATGAAGGGCACAGGATATTGTTTGCAGTGTGATTAACAGTTGTAGTCACGAAATTTTGAGACCTTATCGAATGGTGACAGAAATATGTTGGCAATTGATTCTCATAACTTGGAAATACGGCGATAGACAGACACGTTGGATATGCACGTCTTCAGAGCGTGTTTCCGTGTAGTGAGCTGGAAGCTCAGTGGCTAAAGAGCTTGCTTACGAACGTCGTGGTCTCTGGTTGAAATCTCCGTCGGGGATCAGATTTTTAAAAATTGTTTTTCATCGTAAGAGTCAGGCCTGGGTCGTAGGTTATTCGGATTGAATGTTAAACTGTAGATATTAGAAAGTTAGGGGCGCAATGCGAGGCAAATCGTAGGTAGTCTTGCAATGTTGTAGGTGTACACTTTTTTACGTTATAATGATCCCTCAGGTGTTGTTCACAGTCAGTGTGTGAGTGTGAACCACAGTAATATTATTATAAATACGGAAGTAAGTCCCTGTCTTTTTGTTACGTTTTGACGACTAAATGGCTTTATCGTTGTGATGTAATTTTATAAGGAAATGTGTATGAAGGGCACAGGATATTTTTTCCAGTATGATTAACAGTTGTAGTCATGAAATTTTGAGATCTTATCGAATAGTGACAGAAATATATTGGAAATTAATTCTCTTCAAGAGGCAGGTTCGACGGTAGAATGATATAGCGATAGCTTTCCTGTCATATTATGCCGACTCGATATTGTTTGGGACTAATCCTTCGTTACCAACAACTTACTATATTTAATTCTGGCAAAAAAATTCTTAATCCACGCGTACGAAGTCGCGGGTACGAGGCTAGTATTCAATATTTACAGACAAATGCTAGTAATAAACTATGGCGAACAGTAGTGCAATCGACATATTGTAATGTGGCCATAAAAATAGCCAAAATGTTGTACGAAAAAAAAAAAAAATTTCTGGTACTGGAGACACGTTAATTATTTTTGTAACACTTGTTTTCACATAGAAATTCAGGTGCCACTTATTCAAAATTACTCATGTGCGGAAATGCATTCAAATTTTTAAATTAATAAATATTTGTTTACTTAATTCTGTAAACGTATGTGTTGGAAAATGGGAAGAGTACTTTTTCCCATTCTTTATACAAGCGCCTTCGATGTCACACATATCTTGAATGTATTAATATGTAGTTGAACAGATTATAAGATGTGATTGGTTAATAATGGGCTGTCACGAAGAGCCTTCCAAATTTTTACGGTAATATTACCCTTTGTTCATGTACAGGTGTATTAAATCGCCAGTCGCTTTATAACATCAGTGACCCAAACCGAGCGTAGAGAGTGAGCGGAAAAGCACGGGCCTCGCATTTGGGACGACGCGGTTTTGAACCTCTGTCCAGCCAAACAGATTTAGATTTTCCATTATTTTCTGAATTTAATTCAGGCGATTACCGAGATGATTCTTTCAAAAGATTGCAGCCGAACTCGTTCCAGTTCCATGCCCCCAATCCCTTCCTGCCTTTAATTACCTTGATGCCTTTGAGTCATAAAGCCTTAAACAAACAAAAATGCTTAAAATGGTTGGCTGACACTTCTATACAATTAAGTATTCAATGAATAAAAACAACCGTTCATTTTCTTAACTTCACAATTATCGTACTGTATTAGACTTAAGAGTCCGAGGTTACACCAAAATATAGTAAAATATTTAGTTCTATCTAAATCTAAAAATTTAAATAACCTAAAAACTATTTCACTTGACTGTAACATGGGGCTTCCATCTTCAAGTCAGCTGTAAACTATAATCATGCTCCTCTGAACTCTCAATACAAAGTTTTAGAGCATAGTGTAGAGCAGAACTTTCTGGAAAAACATTCAGGAATCACGGCCGCAGGAAGTTCTGTTTTACGCCGAAGTCTTGAAAATGACTAAAATCTGAGCTGGGCAATACAACATTGGTGATAATTTAACAGAAACTGTTAGTTGTAAACAGTGATTGAAACAATGACTAAGGTACTTTAAGCTTTAACAGAAATACTTTGAACAGTTTTAATACCATTTTAACTGCAGTAATCAGTTTACGTGAATAAACTTAAATGCACTAACGCTGCGCTGCCGTCCAGCTTAAATGTCTTAAACCAAATTAAAATGAAAAGTCACTTAACCGCTACAAGGTGTAACGCAGTTTATTTCTTGCTCCTGATGCCTCAAACCCTATTGTATTTTAGCTATCGCAAATTATAAACGTTTAATGAAGTATTAAAAAGTCCAAATCTACAATCTCAAATAATATAAATAAAGATTGGGAAGTAAATGGAAAATATTACCGGAAAGGATTATAAGTTTGTGATTGTCTCATAGTTAATTATGACAGAAATAACTTTATCATCTGGGAAACATTCGATTCATGAGATTCACCATGAAGTTAACCTTGTCAGCGACAAACGGTCAACAGAAGTTCAGATACGGAAAAAAGAAATATTGTCTCTGGGGTGGCCGGAAATATCTCTGTGATAAAATTCAGTAGGACTTCTTCAAGTGTAACGACAACATTTATAAGAAGTAGGCTGGCGACCAAGGAAGAGGGAGGCTAAGTGTTGAGGGTCTTGTAGAAGTTATTTACGGCGAGAAATATCTCGTCGGTGGCCTGAACAGGGGACGATTCTGATAGCGGAAGGCTACCACGACATAAATCAAGGCTCCGGCCAGATATTCTGCCTTATCAGAGAGTCCATAAATCTGTCGCCACCGTGCAGTTGGTTGGAGAGCTTCCTCAAAGGTCAAATACGTCGCAGCCTGCATGCCAGGAACTTCGCGAAGGCCGCTGTAGGTGTGTGTTAAAGACCAAGGATAAAGATAAGGAGATTAAACCCAGAAGTTTACCATAACTGAAAAAGTCTTTAAGCAATTTGAGAATAATAGGTTAGTTAACTATTATCTTTCTCTATTTCGAAATTATAGAATATATTTGGATACCACCTATAAATTGTATGGAGAGCCTACTTTGTGACTGCTTTGCTAAAATTGAAATCGGTGAGCTTGAATTTTAAACTGTCATGTTTAGTCCTCTGCAGAGAACTGAAAGTAGCTTTTCATGTTGAATTACAATCTTTTATTACATTTTCGAAATACAGCTACTACTAACAACACTACTTCGGAAATTAGTGGGATTTCCGGCATGATGTTGCCTAGCAAACTACGCAGTCATGTTGTTCCTACTATGTCTTGTTAAATATATATATGTTTGTATATATACTATCGTTTCTTAGCTTCTAATATAGCAATTTGAAAGTTATCTACGTTTCAGTTACTTAATACACTACAAATACCGTGTTTCGCTAGAATTACGATTATGTTACAAACTCGATTGGTCTGTATCCTCTTTCCAAAGACCAAATTCTGCACAGTGTTATTTTTTATCCAAATTCTAATGGTGCGACCTTCAGTCATATATTACATCATGTGGTGGGTGCCTTGGTGGGCAAACCACGTTACAATTATCTTTCATACCTTTATGATTAATAATTGTGGATTTTAATCTTAATTTATTTATGAAGGAGTGGGAATTTATTACTTTTGCAAGAATCTCGACGTTAGTTGGAATTTAGGAAAAATTGTCACAATATGACATTTATTTTCTTATCACTGGCGATTACAAGTCTGAGCGAATTTACCGTTAACATTAACACAAATTGGCAAAATCATAAAAGCAACGCTCAGAGTTACAATTAGCCGACATGGGCAAGCAAACAATTATATATTTACTTTTAAATATATCTCAGAATCAAAATGCAAGAAATAATGACAACTGGAAACAATGAAAAATACAAGTTATGACTACCTCAGACAAAGGCATCATAATACTGTGACTTTACAGTTAAAAAGAAAATCATGGGCGCCAGAATGAACAATATATCATTCGAAAATAACTAGTTCTGGCAAATTATGCCGCTAGCTCAGGGGTTTTTACAATTACAAAGTGAGAACATGGACCTATCCTCTCAAAGTCGCTTACGGGTTCTGTTTCACGGATGAACAATCACATGGCTTGGTCGTAATCAATTACCATTGTAGTTCTGCGTCTGATGTCTGTGATGAGTGTAGCGGACCCACGATATGTGAGATTATCTCACAAGTCGGCTATAGGCATCTCTGGTCTGGCAATGCGCATCATCGCATTACCGGCTGTGTTGCGGTGATAACCTTGCTCCAGCAAGGCAAGCTGCGGTTAGCGAAAGAAGTCAACTTTCCAAGTCAACCTCAGACTGGTGCGATCGAAGTTAGAATGTAGAATCTCAGCTCCTCGCTCTTCGGTCCACGAGGAAACTTCTTGCTCCGCCCATTTGTAGTCTCGAAGCTCACATACAACAAAAATTCCCAGGATTTTGAGTTATACGCTCATTTTGATTGGACCTTCAGGTCGGCACCTAATGTCACGTGATATCCTCGATATGTGATTTGGCCAAAGAATCCAACAGAGGTCGGACATATTCGGCTAAGTTCGCCGGGGCGAGAGAACATTCGGGTTTCGGACGACAGGCTTTTCCCGCTCGGTGAGTGACCCATCCCCAGGGAGCAGTGTGTGTGGTCCGGCAAAAACCCAAATCCGCGACGTCCCGTCGCCATGATCCGGAAAGACCAAGATTAGCTTCAAGCCTACATAGCTCAATAACTCTTTAATATTCGCTTTGCTACGATACACTGTATAAGTTCACCATTTCATTACAGTCCTCACTTGGAATCTTGCGTACTTTATAAAATTACAACAAAAATCTATTCACGTGGTCGCCCAAGATTTATGTAAATTACTCTTATATTATTACATATATAATAAAAATGCACCATGTAACGTGGCGACAGCGCGGCTCGTTACAATCAATAATATTTCCCTTTACCTAAATGCAAATGATACCTTTTCTTTCTTTCGTCTACTAAGATAGATTGAATCATTTGTTCACTAACATCAATTCCTCACGATTTTCACTAAACTTCACATTTATTCAACAACTTTTCATACAGTTATACTGCACTCAGTTCATTCCTCAATACACTCATAACTTAAAGCCCATTCATGTAACATTCTTTTGCAGCTCCAAACGCCGCCTTAAAAAAGATATCATCGCACCACATTCTTTCGTATATCCTTTATTTGCTACAAAGTTTTCCGTTTGTCATCGCATCTATGGCCTAGTATTCTCCTTGTTACCAAGGATGCTCGAACATTAATACCATTATTATATTTAGTCATACAAAATCATACATGTAGTAAAAATACGTTAATATTTATTTATACATACACATTGGCAACATCGGATATTAATAATAACTGAAGCCTTTTCAGATTGTTTGCAGATGATGCGGTTATTTATAGGGAAGTAAGAAATTTGGCAGATTGCTTAGAAATTCAGCGCGATCTGGATGTTATTTTGGCTTGGTGCGCTGAGTGGCAACTTACTCTAAATTGTAAAAAGTGCAAGACAATGAGCATAACTAACAAAAAGAATCCAATTGTTCAGAAATACGAGTTAAACAATACAGTTATTGATATGGTCGATTCTATGAAATATTTGGGAGTAACAGTACAAAGGAATATGAAATGGGACATACACATTAATTCGTTAGTAGGTAGAGCAAATTCTAGGCTGCGATTCATAGGTCGAATCTTGAAAAATTGTAATGAACAAAGGAGATAGCGTACAAATCTCTTGTGCGTCCACATTTGGACTATTGTTGTGCCATTTGGGATCCGTTTCGTAAGGGGTTGATCGAAAGTAGAGAGAAAGTACAGAGAAGAGCCGCTCGATTCGTGACCGCTTGCTACAGTCCTTATGAAAGCGTCACAGAACTGATTAGTAGACTAGGTTGGGAGTCTCTGGTAGATAGACGACACACGTTTCGTTTAACCTTATTGGAAAACATGCGTACTCCCACTTTCACTTTTGAGTGTAGTGAAATACTTCTTCCACCAACCTATTTGAGTCGGAAGGACAGGAAAGATAAAATTAGAGAAATAAGGTGCCGGACTGATTCTTATATGAATTCTTTTTTCCTTCGTACCATTAGGGATTGGAATGCACAGCAAAGAGATTAGCTTTGGTGCTGAGCACCCTCTGCCACCCACAATTTTGTGAATTGCAGAGTATATATGTAGATGTAGATATTCTAGAAAGCCGTATTACATTGCAGCGTGTGAAAGCGAACTCATATTTCTATCTGTTATATACGTAATCGAGTTAATACAGTCGTCTT
>JARYHS010004432.1:0-21638 GCA_031002005.1 Vandiemenella viatica
TTCTGGGAAAATTAAGAGCTCTTAACTATATAGATTTGGTAAATGAGATTGGTTGTTGCATACAAAAAATTGGGATGCAATATGTCGCTGAAGATGTATTTTCTGCACTCTCGTGTGGATTGTTTCCCCGAATGCTGCAGCGACGAGTCTGATGAACGTGGTGAAAGGTTCCACAAGGACATCATGACTGGAAAAGCGGATACCTGCCCTGCTGGCTGGAATATTACTCAGGACTGAAAAGATATTTACCATAAAAAGAAGAAATAAGGCCATAAATAATAGGAAAACACACATTTTTGGCTGATGTTTTTCATTTTTTTAAATGTACAGTTATTAATGTATTTAGTAGTTTCTCTATTGATTTAAATATATTTTCACTAACTTTTAGAATTAATAGAGTTTGTCATTTTTAAATAAATACAAAATAAGTCTAAACATTAAAATACCTATTACTAAAGAAACTGTTCCTGGTAGAAGATATCTGAATGTAGGTGGGAGTTCAGTAGCTGAATCCCCCCCGTCATCAATTTACCCTTTTTTATATTTTTCAAAAAATTTCTTTTATAATGGGATTTTTAAATTCCTCCCCAATTTAATATTATGATTTACGAATTTTAATTTTAAATTCCTTTAAGTGTTTTTGGAAAATTATTCATTTCTACACTTGGTAAACCTTTACAATCCCTGACACCCTTGCCAACAAAACAAAATTTTATCACCCCCCTGAAATCGAGCGCCAGCTCGTGATCTTGGTCGCCTTTCCACTTCCATGCACTATTCCTAATTCTTTGGCCACTATCCCTCCAAGCCCCACCACCAACATATTCCCTGTATATTCCCAGCACTCTCTTCACCCTCCTCTTTCCCTCCAATGACTCCCAACCCAGCTCCTTTATCATATCAGTTACTGACTGCGTTCTGCGATAATTTCCACAGACAAATCTAGCTGCTCTTCTTTGCGACACCTTCCAACTCCTGTATTTGATAACGAAAATGTGAGTCCCAAACTACACCACCATATTCAAGCAATGGTCTGACCAAAGTTTTGTAACCCAAATCCCTAACTTCTCTGGTACATCCTCTCATCACCCTCTCCAGTAAATGAAGGATTCTGCAACCTTTTCCTACCACCTGCCCAGTGTGATCTACCCAGTTGAGTTTGTTATCAAACGTTATGACAAAATATTTACACTTAGAGCTTTCAACAAACAATTCTGACCCCACCCTATAATCGTAATTAACCTTTTGTTTTTTATCTGTTTACCTAATAAGCTGAATTTTCTGATTAGATATGTGAATACAACTCTGGGATATAAAACCGAACGTTAAAACAATTATTAAAAAATGAAGAAACGTTTCATGCTACACGTTAACTTTTGTCTCAAATATTTATCACAGAGATTATTTTTTTATTTTAAGCTACAGTGTCATTCATTTGTAGAGTGTTCCGTAGCCTGAAGTGTAAGATACACTCAGCTCCCTGCCTTCCTCCACACCGACATCTGTTTGAAGTTGACACCTGGAAAGCTATACCCTCCCTTCCGAAGCTGCCAGTGCATATGCGATAGGCATATGTCACCTGCAACGGCGAGATAGCTCATTGTTGTGGCCAACAGATGGTGCTCAATATTTAAAATAAAATTCCTAAAGGGCAAAGGTGATTGTGGCAGGGGGGAATTTACAATCAAAGGATTAAAGATGATAGAAATAATGGTATACATGCAGAATAGGTGTGATTAGAAGGCTGTGATTTCACAGGGTATAGTTCCTACCTGCCGCCTTAAGACAGCGCCACCAGCGCACACAGGAAAAGAAAGTTGTAGGAGCCCGCGCATTTGAAATACAGATTCAAGACGCAACTAATAAGTGCGATAGTTACATTGGGTATATATGGCGTTTTTAAATTTACTGAAATACGTCGTATATCATTAAAGTACACTTGTGATACGAATAAAACATGGTTCCACGTGGGAATTTAGAATGTGCTTATTTTATTGTCCGTTTATGAGTTGCGTCTTGAATCTGTATTTCAAATGCGCGGGCTCCTACAACTTTCTTTTCCTGTGTGCGCTGGTGGCGCTGTCTTAAGGCGGCAGGTAGGAACTATACCCTGTGAAATCACAGCCTTCTAATCACACCTATTCTGAATGTATACCGATAATAATAAGATGAAGAAAGTGGTTAATATGTGATTGGAGAAGTTGTCAATGGAGCGTACCCTTCATCGCAGATAAAAATAGTTTCATACTAACGGTGACACTGCAGATTGTGCTACCTACAGGCGGCTTAATATATAAGACCAGTGGCTGTGAATGAAATGTAAAATAAAAAACAAATTCTGAAGTCCTAACACATTAAGCAGCACCGTGTATGGGGATTCTGCGATAACCTTGCCGCTGCAATTTGATGATGGACTCTTTATGTAGCTTGACGAGACAAATCAAAAATGAATGAACAAATTTTTTATATCTCGCTTAGTTCTCGAAATATCGAATCTCAAATGTGAGTGGTTAGGTTTAAATGCGCCCTGCACCAAAACAAAAATTTGATGACTGAATCTTATGCAACACGACGAGACAAATCGAAAATAACGATACAATTTTTTGATATCTCAATTTGTTCTCGTCTCAAAATTGAGGTGGTTTAGTTGAGATGTGGCCTGGACCAAAAATGCGCAATCTATGTTTTGTTTTCTTACTACCGGTTGTGGTTAGGTTGAATTGCGGCCATGGCGAGAAGAAAACCGTCGCCAAAGGAACCTTTAATTAATTTTTCATAGTCGATATCTCGAGAAATAAGCGGGATATTAGAGAATTTTTTCTTTTTTTTTTTCGATTTATCTCGACGAGTTACTTAAGACTCTGTCATCTTATTTTGGCACAGCGGCTATGACAGGGTTGCCCAGCCCACTGTTCTAAGCTGCTTTCATCGTGATACTCGTAGGACTATTTTCATCCGCATTAAGTAATCACTGCAGGAACACATTGAAAGTAAGAGTATTTAATTTCTAAATAAAAAAGTCGTATCATCGCACCTTTTACTGTACCACAAAAAATCAGTTATTATTCTGGTCCAGAATGAATTCCAAACAGGCCACAACTTTCAGTTATATCGCGGCTTGTGGTTATCTTCCCGATAAAGCTCGAAGTGAAAACTACGGGCAGTGTTCAACTTAAAGGTAGTCTTAAGCATTCCTTTTTTCTAGTACAAGAATATCCACCAGAGGAACGTAATATAGTAGTGCCACTGCAATAATGCTTCCAGAACAGATTAAAAATTGAATAATTTCCTGAGCATACAATAGCACAACAATAATTATTCTATCATCTCCCACGAAAAATTGTTATATATATATATATATATGTGTGTGTGTGTGTGTGTGTGTGTGAAGAGATAAACCTACAAAATTTTGCGAGAGATCTACAAAAAAAAAGTCTTTCACTAAATTGTAAGATACGTTGTTACGAAACAGTTGTGAAACCAGTAGTTTTGCATGCGGCCAAAACATTGTTCCTGAATTCTGATAAAGTAGGTACTCCTGGGAACATCGGAGGAAAAAAGAGCGAAAAATTGTTAGAGGAATTATGAGTTTCAACTTCAAGAATGCCGTCCATCAAAAGAGATCCAACAAAGAAGTCTACAGCAGATTATAGATCACTGAAACAACCTGCAAAATGAAGGGAGGGATTCAATGGTCGCTTCAAATGAGTGGGGGGAAACAGACTAGAAATTTAATTTCTTTGATGCAAACCACGAGACTGGTTTATAATATCAAAGGGGGCGTTCATTAATGCGTAAGATAAAATGGGGGGGGGGGAGGCGGATCTGGCAAAATCTCACGAAACCTCACCAAGGGGTAGGGGGTCAATGGAATCTCACGTGAGGTTTTGAAATTCTTGTAGCATGGTAGAGCTAAAAAAAAATCCACAAGTGACACTACGCGAAAGTTGACTTTAGGGAGGGTATTTGGTGCAAAAACCAGCCCTTGCAACCATGGGACCTAAAAAAAGTCTTAAAAAGTTACGAGGTCGATTAGTAGGGAGGGGGGGTGTGTCTCCGTCAAAATCTCACATCATTTTAGTGGGGGGGGGGGGGTCCAGCCAGATATCACGAAGTCTCACCAGTAAGGGGGGGAGGGGGAGGGTTCCGCTGTTCCGGAAAAACACTTCACGTCGTTAATGGACGACTCCAAAGAAGACCTTCATTTGTTGGGATTAAAACCCAGATTATTTTAATAGAGATCTTTTTCGGGACAAGTTAGTGACGAATGGGATAAATCGAGACGAACTCTCCAGAAGAATGCGCGATACCCCTTGGACAGAATAGCGCAAACAGGCCCAATCAAAATGAATGAAGGACTTCTGGGCCCAAAAGGAAATGAAACTAGTCGCTAAATGCAAGAAGGCTTAAAGTGGTTCTAGTTGGCATCAACGAATATCAATGAATGAATAATAGGAATTTATATTTTCAGCACCAACTAAAAGCCCTGTGAAATGTAATTTTACTTTTTATCGAAACATTTTATTAAGACATAACGCATGAAAACATCTAGAAGTATAACAATAACGACAAATAGCGGAGCTAGCGTTTGTAAGTACAGCAGAACAACACAATGCTTTAAATCGGGAAGAACTAGCTGGTATGGCTGTGTTATTGGTGATGCCGTCCCTTCTGTATCCCTCCGCGTAGGTGTCGAAGCAGTATGTTAGCAAAATACTCTATTTGCCTTACAAAAATGAGTTGTTCAAATTAAATAAAAGAGAAATAACTGCAATATATAATCGAAAAGAGGTAGGCTGTCCATTTTTTTATTGTGGATCAACAATGTTTTTACAGTAAATAACGCACTTAAATGATGTGTGTGAGCAGTAATTTTGTCTCCACGATTGGCAACTGGCGCGGAGGAAAATACTTCCAGCTAAACAAACAATATTATCCTATTCCTTCCTTACCCCTCTCCTCCCCCACTAGAAAATTAAGGAGTGCTCTGCCCATAGGAATCATTAAATACATTCAAATTTTAATGGCTATATAGTGAATGTATTACTGCGCGAGTGATTTTCGAGCGGTAATATTTTTCGAGAATGTGTTAGTTTGAAACGCAGCAAGGAGAGTACTTACTATAGCTTAAGGCACAAATAATTTAGTGTTTATTTAAATTTGAGCTGCATTCATCAGTGACACGATACTGACGTCATGCGGACGGATATATATATATATTTATTGTGCTCGGTGTGGCCTGTACCAAAAAAACTAGTATTACACAAAAAAGTTTTAGGATTCCTACATTTATATTAATTTTCTTTTGCGTCGATGGCACCCTGTCGCTGTCATTAATTCAGTTGTGTGTGAATAGTAGCAAATCCTTTAAAATGTAAATTGCTACTAAACATATTTATAATAGTTTACTAGTTTCATCTATTAGCCCAAAAAAAAAAATACCAGGCTGATAGAGTGTCTTCAGGATTCATGAAATCCATTGAGCTTAGGTGTCCAAATGATTGAGAATATAAACAATTAAATCAGTGATAATATCTACAAGATTCCAAACAACAAAATCGTCTCGCTGTCTGCAATAGTGAAGCATAAAAGGGGTCTGCACCACTTTTTGTACCCACGTGAAATTGGTACTAACCTGTTGAAATTTGGATTAATTGCATCATAAATATGTCCTCTTTATGTTTTTCGCTTTTGTTTTGCCGATAAATTGCCAGGAATTTAATTAAAAATGCCGAATTATGATGGCGTTGAATGATCAGTGACTGTCTCTTGGTTTAATCCTTTGTTGTAATATTTTCTTCTCGTTTCAGATTTTCTCCATTGTAAATAGTCACACAAAATTGACAAATAGGCAATTTTTATTCGAGTTGTAATGCGATGATGCCCGCCATGTTATATCGAAACGAGCAACCGGAGATAATCGATTGCATCCGTTGTAAACAAATACGGCATTTCCATAAAGGATGCCTCAGAACGAAGATTTAGTCTCTCTCTCTCTCTCTCTCTCTCTCTTAGTCCAGGCTGTATTCCAACCTAACCACGAACTCTATGATAAAACGTAACTGTTTAGATTGATCCCTGTACCGATTTTTTTTTTTTTTTTTTTTTTGCAGTGTTGATAGCATTTTGCAGTTGCGCAACCTCTCATATTTCTCATTTTTAATTAAATTTCTAGTGACGATTCCGCAAAGCAAGAGCGTAAAACGTGAAGGGGACATATTAATGAAGTAATTAAACCAAATTTCAACTGGTTTGCACGAATTTCGCGTGGAGTTTGAAAGTGGTGCAGCCCCCAAAAAAGTTTTTTCTGAAAAGAAAATGTAAAAATAATAGGCACTCGGCATTGAAAACAAATATTTGAAAACGAAACTCGCTTCAGCTTCCATAATTACAAAGATAAGGTGGCATTATCTAAATTCCAAAAAATAATATTCTTGAAAAAAAAAATGAAAAAAAAAATGAAAATCTCACACACTTTACATCGAGAAAGGACTTGGGGAGTCTATCATTACCGTGGCACCACAATCTGATGACTGATTCTTATAGAACTCGACGAAACAAATCGAAAATAAAGAATAAAATTTTTTGATATCTCGCTTGGTTCTCGAGATATCGTATCTCAAAACTGACGTAGTTAGGTTGAAATACGGCCTGGACCAGAAGAAAAATTTCGCTATAGCCAAATTTGATGATGAATTTGTATGTAACTCGACGAGACAAACGGAAAATAAAGAATAAAGTGTTTTGATATCTCGCTTAGTTCTCGAGATATTGTATCTCAAAAGTGAGGAGGTTAGGGTGAGATCCGACCTGGACCAGAATTTTTTTTTCACCAAAACCACCATATATATACGGTGGAAATCCACTATAGGTATTTCATTTTCTTCCTAGTGATTGTTGCTAGGTTGAAATACGTCCTGGTGCAGAAGAAAAAACACCAAAAGCAGAAGGAACTATAGGCCTACTTATGACTGATTTTTAACATCCTATATCTCGAAAACCAAACGAGATATCAAAAATTTTTATTCGTTATTTTCGATTTATTTTGTCGAGTTCTACAAGAATTCATCATCAGATTTTGGCGCCACGGTAATGATAGAACTGCCAAGGACTTTTCTGGTTAGTTTCGTCGCCGTTAACTATTTGAAGCTGAACATCTCCCCGGTAAATTGGTTCTGTTTCTTCATTCGTCAATCCAAAATTTACATGCATGTTCTTTTGAGAGTTTTAGCGGTGTGGGAGATTGAACAAATCAGATTTGCTTTTCTAGTATTATCGAACTTACGGTTAGTTGTCCGCAGGATTCTTTGTGAAACAGGCGCAACGCGAATCCGCAGCGCACTTCCTAGGATTAGCTTCTATACAGTCGTCTTTATAATTCAACGAACAAAAACGTCTCTGACGAGAGACAAACAGAATCACGGAGGGAGTTATTCCATCTCAGTAAACAGCCACGAGACTTTGCTCAATTTTACACGACTTGTATCAGCAGTGGGAGAAATTATTTACAGGCGCGGTTTATGAAGCAGCTGTCAACTTGTTATTAGGGCATATTGCCTTGTTCTATTATATTGTATTCTCCAACAGCAGAACATATAAAACAAAATTTTTAAAAACTGTTGCTGAAAAATATTGGCACACATAATTTTATCAATTTTTATTAGTACTTTCTGAAACACAGTGACCTAATGTTTTCTTTAATTAATATATTTAATAAATAAACATAATTAATAAACTGCGTAATTCCTTTCTGATATAACCGACATATTGATATATTTACCGATATATCGAACCCGATACTGACACATTTAAAAATATCGATATATCGAAACCCGATACTTTTTTAAAATATCAGCAGCCCTATGGTTTAGTGCCAATAGTTGAAATCCTGTGCGGCTTCTTTGCTGTTTTGGTATTCGCCGTAATCATGGAGGAAGGAAATATATGAAGACGACGCAAGAGACCTTCAACACGCATTGAAGGAGTGGGGGGGGGGGGGGGCTAGGCCGAATCCATACAGACACGGGGGATATGTACAAAAACCTCAAGGGGACTCTAGGATAAACGTGACGCCGCAATCTGGTGATGGATTATTATGTAACTCGATGAGACAAATAAAAAATGAAGAATAATATTTTTTGATATCATGCTTAGTTTACGATATATTCTGTCTCAAAATGTGAAATGGTTTTGGTTGAAATTCAGAAGAAAACATTGGTCAAAGTCAAATTTGATGATGGATTCTTTTTTTAAAAAAAACGAGACTAATGAAAAATAAAGAGTAAAATTTTTCGATATCTCACCTAGTTCTCGAGATATACTGTATCAAAAGTGAGGTTTCTTGAGTTGAAATGGAGAAGAAAAATTTCGCAAAAGTCAAATTTAATGATCGATTCTTATGTAACACGACGAGACAAATCGAAAATAAAGAGTAAAATTTTTCGATATCTTGCTTAGTTTTCGGGATATACTGCGATTGGGTTGATATGCGGCCTCTACCAAAAATTAATTCTGCCACAGCTACAATGAATTACATGCAGTATGGATATTTCAGTTTTTTTACTACCACTTGTGGTTAGGTTGAAATGCGGCATAGACCGGAATAAAATAGTTATCTTGTTAACATACATTGTAAGCTTAGTTGGAAATGGCTGGAAGTAGTTTCCATCGCGATATACGTTTTGTCACTAACTTGGTTCTCATGAAATTACTAACAGTAATAGATAAATTCTTTGTCCCTCATGGAACAACAAAACCATTCTGGTACAGACTGCATTTAGACCTAACCATAATCTCCATTAAATTGCCGCTACAGAATCAAACTATGTAGACATACCCACACACACTTATTTGAATCGCAAACTGTATTTGCAGTAACAACATCTTTTGCTTCATCAAGATTCCTAGATTGCATTGCATAATTTAACACATTTAATTTCATCATACACTGTCAGCATAAACTGCAACGTGACGAAAGAAACTGCAATGCTAAATTCACTGAATCGCGATGTAAAACACACCACTTTAAATCTCATTTTCAACACTCGTTAAAAAGTAATGCTAGTCTATAATGTGCAAAATAGCAAGGTATGCTGATTTTCTACACTACACCAACAAAAATTTGAGAACAAAGTCATCCCATTGAGAGCAATGACTAAATATTTATAGACAGGCGTTCCTACCGCCCACTTCAACAACGATAATTAGAATTCAACTTACTTATGAAATGATATTCCAGGTTCTTTCCTGTCTGGCCTATTTGTGCAACTGTACGCAATACAAGATGGCATCATAAAACAATTATACATATTACAAAACGAAATAATCACTGCATCCAACACAATGTGAACATCACAATTGTTTGGAAGCGCAATATCGCCGCTGCCGCCACTGCGCATGCGCGAGCCTGCTTCACCGATTTAACGTCACTTCTCCTCCATATATTTCCTTCCTCCATGGCCGTAACTCAACAATTAACCCCGTCCGACCGTTAAATTCTCGCTCGTCAGCTGTTTCAGTATTTTGGCGCGCGGTGCATTGTGGTCTCTGCCTGACCGCAAAGCTCGTCTTGCTACGTAATTTTCTTCGAACATCTATTCCACATCGGTGTACAACGAGTTTTTTTTTTTTTATTTTTATTTTTTATGCGATTTTATGTAAGGTATCGTTACTGGCTGAAAGGTTCACGAAAAAACTTCTATCATCAGGTAAGATGTAAGCAATTTTAAGGTAGGATATTTCTGTTTCTACTCAAGAGGAGACAATTTCAAAACAACACCGAAGCCGGCGTATTTAATTTATTGACTATCTACTGACTTCAACAAGTTACAATGTAATTAGTAATGTCTTTAACGCTCTGGCCTCGCATTCGGGAGACCGTGGGATCGAATGCCCGTCCAGTCATCCAAATCTGGGTTTTCCATGGTTTCTCCAAATCACTTCAGGCGAATGCCAGGATAATTCTCCAAAACGCCATGACCGAATTCCTTCGTATTCATTTCCCGCTACTAATGACCGCGACGTCGACGAGGCTTAAATATATAGGAAAAAATATTCTTCATGCTGTGAGGGTATGAGAGTACCTCGACTTGTTATCAGGGTACAGGAGTGTTCCGTGACGTCATTCCCGCGTTAGCTAACGGCAAGATGGCCTATTTCAATCAAAGTTATAGTACTCAAACAGAGAGAACGATATTTTCGTAACGAACTGTATTACTTGAAAATCAGAAAGAACTGCTATTCAGATGAATAGTGAGTATATGTTTGCAGAATAGAATTCCTTGAGTAGCAAATGGCTCATTCTTCAGTCGCAGAAGAAAATACCGCAATCGACCAAAGATTACTCAATTATGTAAATGTGTAAGCTGAAAGGAAATTTTTGTATCCAAGCCAGACGGAGAATCGAGGAGGTATAAGGCATTACAATTGAGTAGGAATACAGTTATCGATCACGCATAGATTTCAAAGTTTTGTTTTAATTCTAATAGAGGTAAAAATGCAAAGCATTGTATATTTCTGCTATTTAAAATCATCGATATTGGAAAAAGGAGTCTTTTGTGAATTGTTTTATGCTCAGTTCGTAACAATTAATCGCTTTCAGATAGCCGGAAACTATTTCATTAAAAAAAAAAAGTTAAACTGCTGGCAGCCATGTCGCGTGTTTTTTACAGTGCAATGTTTACTACCATTATTTCTCAGCAGTGTGTTTTCAAATATAAGCCCCAAACTTGAAGTAGGTTTCTGGGTAACCTAGACCTCAAGCGGCTCGTCATTGTTATTCAGATTGTATTGTTTCCCAGCGCTAAAGAGAAACGTTACTAAAATCATCAGTTTTTCTGCGGCTCAGAATTTTGAGACAACACACTCTATACAAAATCTATGTAGAAAAAACCATGAAGGAAGGAAATATATGGAGACGACGCAAGAGACCTTCACCACGCATTGAAGTGAAGCCGGGCGGAGGAGGAGTGGGGGGTTAGGCCGAACCCATACAGGCACGGGGAATATGTACAAAAACCTCAAGGGGACTCTAGGATAAACGTAACGCCGCAATCTAGTGATGGATTATTATGTAACTCGATGAGACAAATAAAAAATGAAGAATAATATTTTTTGATATCATTCTTAGTTTATGAGATATTCTGTCTCATACGTGAAATGTTTTTGGTTGAAATTCAGAAGAAAAAATTGGTCAAAGTCAAATTTGATGATGGATTCTTATTTAAAATGATGAGACAAATAAAAAATAAAGAATAAAAATTTTCGATATCTCACCTAGTTCTCGAGATATACTGTATCAAAAGTCTTCAGTTGAAATACAGAAGAAAAATTTCGCAAAAGTCAAATTTCATGATCGATTCTTATGTAACACGACGAGACAAATCGAAAATAAAAAATAAAATTTTTCGATATCTTGCTTAGTTTTCGGGATATACTGGGATTGGGTTGATATGCGGCCTAGACTAAAAATTAATTCTGCCAAAGCCACAATGAATTACATGGTGGACATGCAGAATGGATTTTTCGGTTTTTTTACTACCACTTGTGGTTAGATTGAAATGCTTCCTACACCAGAATAAAAATAGTTATCTTGTTACGACACATCTTAAGCTTAATTTGGAATAGCTGGAAGCCGAAGTAGTTTCGATCGCGATACAGGTTTTGTCACTAACTTGGTTCTCATGAAATTGCTAACAGTAATAGATAAATTCTTTGTCCCTTGTGGAACAACAAAACCATTCTGGTACAGACTGCATTTAGAACTAACCACAATCTCCATTAAATTGCCGCTACAGAATCAAACTATCTAGACATACCCACACACGCGTATTTGAATCGCAAACTGTATTTGCGGTAACAACATCGTTTGCTTCAGCAAGATTCCTAGATTACATAGCATAATTTACCACATTTAATTTCATCATACACTGTCAGTATAAACTGCAACGTGACGAAAGAAAGCGCAATACTAAATTCACTGAATCGCGATGTAAAACACACTCCTTTAAATCTTATTTTCAACACTTGTTAAGAAGTAATGCTAGTCTATTATGTGCAAAATAGCAAGGTATGCTGATTTTCTGCACTACACCAACAAAAATTTGTGAACAAAGTTATCCCATTGAGAGCTATGACTAAATATTTATAGACAGGCACCGAAGTTTGCAATTCTTACCGCCCACTTCAACAACGATAGTTAGAATTCAACTTACTTATGAAATGATATTCCAGGTTCTTTCCTGTCTGGCCTATTTGTGCAACCTTATGCAACACAAGATGGCATTATAAAACACTTATACACATTACAAAATGAAATAATCACAGCATATAACAGAATATAAACATCGTATTTGTTGGGGATAGCAATATCACTGCCGCCGCCACTGCGCATGCGCGAGAGTTTAGAGCCGGCTTCACAGATTCAACGTCACTTCTCCTCCATATATTTCTTTCTTCCATGGACAAAACAGGCGAAGACAGAATCTGCCGACAGAGGTAAAAATCAGCTCAATGAGATGGTGGTGGTGTGACAGTAATATCTTTGAAGAAAGCTTTGTCGTGTAGCGTGGTATAACCCTGGCGCCCTATGCATCACCGAAACTGGTCATTATCGACGGGAAGGATACCAGAGTTTGTCAGGCATGTTGCGTGTATTACAACCGTCACGTAAAAATTTCAATAAGAAGCCAGTAAACAATGTTCAAACTGTTGAAAGATATGCAAGGAGTTTTCAAAATAGATAATGTTTTTAAAATCTATTAAATTACACGCCATATTATGTGTATATCCATATTGTCTGGAGTGATAAATTATGCCTAATCTGGTGCGAAATTAATGGTGGTAAAACTGTAATTCACCAATCTACATTGTCGCATATGCTTCCCTAAGAAGTGTCAATGGAAGGATTTCATAATATTTTCAATGTGGAAACAGTTTGTTTTTTAAGTACTTACACGAGACTTGTGGAGAAAAATAAGTTTTTGTTATGGTTTCTTCGAACATGGATAAATATTTAAAGGCTCCTCTACACAATAGCCCATGATGGGCGATTGTAGGTACGCACGTTTGTGTAGGTGGCATGATCGTCTGTGAGTGGCCATCATCGCCTATAATCGTAAGTAATCGTGAGCGATCGGTTAGTTTTCGGTACATCAAAGGAATGCTTGCCGATGGTCGTGCGCGTGCCCACACAATAGCCCATCATTCAGTCGCACGAAGAGGTCGAAAATACGACTTTTCTTCGCAACCAATGGAGATACTTTCTGCACTAGATATTCAAAGTCGCTTGATGAAATGCGATCGAAGTTATCAAATTCTGATGATAGTTCTGCCAAACGTTCGGCTAGCTATTTATTTATTGTTTGTCTGGGAAACAAAAATATGTGTATGAACGGAGAATTGAAAACGAATCGCAGGCAAGAGTTGCCTAATACCTAGCACAATAACAGGAAGCTCTGCACCTCGTTCAGTTGTGGTTGATAGTCAACATCCACCATCTGCTCTACTTTTATTGTTTTTGATGCTCATTCCGATAATGATTATAATTACGTGATAAGCAAAAAGACAGCAACATCATGTGTTATTTTTCTATGTGCATCGTTTCTGCCTGGTACTTATTTGATGTTTTCCAGTTATTTTGTGGAAGATTATGGTAATCTCTTCTTTAGTTACACCGTCGCCTTTTTTTAAATACGTTATAGAAATTATCTGATTAATAAAAGATTCGTAAGCCTTTCCTTGTATTTATCATAACTTTAATTCAGTAAATCAATTATTTTCCAATGTTCCACCATCACCAGCCGAAACTACACACATAACATTTACATCACACTTCCTTCTGATGTTGCACGGTTTGTAAATGGAATTTTCGGTGATTGGGTTCAGCCATCAACCAACACAACAAACAAAAACGTAACTAAAATAAAACCTCAAGGAATCTATAAAATTATGATTGCGTAACATAGAGTAACTTATTAATCCGTAATCACCAGAAACCATTTTGACGTCCATTTTCAACAGACAACAGTCAGTAAATGAAAATTCACAGACAGCAATCCATGATCGCGACGATGGTGGCTACTTTTTTAATCCTCCATCATGGGCGATTGCCTTAATATAACAAATAATACACAGTAGTGAGGAGAACTAAATGTACAAAAGGGTGGGGGGGAGGAGTGGAATTGTGTTGATGGGTATCGAAAGAAATTTCCAAGACCGTCGTAATCAGTAATCATTATTTATCACGGATACTGACTATCCCTTAGACCTTCCTTAGTGTGGGACCTGCACACGTCTGGCTTCGCTTTCGGTATCGAGTGTGGTAGGTGAGCTGTAAGGGCCCTCTTCACAGTCGCCCCATATGGGGGATTAAAAAAGTGGTCATCATCGTCGCGATCACGAGTTGCTGTGTGTGAACTTTCACTAATGAAAGTTGTCTGTTGAAAATAGACTCAAAGTGATAGCGACTTGTGGTGATCGCGGATTAATAAGTTAACTGATAATGTAGCAACAGACGTTTCAAAGGCTTTTGACAGAGTGAACCATTAATAGTGCTAAATAAGATAAAAACTATTGGAGTTCATAAAAAATTGATTTTCTGGGTAGAAGAATTCTTAAAAGGTATAAAACTAAAACTTAGGGTAGGAAATGCAGTATCAAAAGAAGTAGGAGTGAACATGGGAGTCTTATAGGGTATATAGGGTAGTTTTTTGGGACCATTGCACTTCGTTATTGTTATGAATTCCTTCCATTTGCTGAATTGTTCCCTGAAATATCACTTCAAGTTTTAAACCTGTGTCTTTTTATAATTGTACCTATTTCCCCCTTCAAGTTTGGCTGCTGGTTTACTGAATCCTTTAATATCCATCAGGACTGCTTCATGATCACTTATTCCTTCAGTTACTTGATACCCCACAATTTTTTCATCGGGCTTAATTAGAAATATATCCAAAATATTTTGTCCCCTAGTATTTTGCTCAACTACTTGTGTAAATCCTCCTTCCCTTATTAAGATATTTGCAAATCTTTGCTCCCTTGTGTTATTTATCTTATTTCTTTCCCAGTTTACAGCTGGTAAATTTAAATCCCCGCCGATGATGATCATTCTATTCTCACCTCTTAAATCTGAGTATGAATTTAATTTCTCCCCAAGAGCCTCATCTTCTTCTGTCATTCTTCCGCTGCGGTAAATAGCCAACACTCAGGTTTTTTCTTTTTTATCACCCCAGAAATCTACCCCAAGTAATTCATGGTCTTCATCTACGAACGGGGGTGAACTGTGGTAGTTTTTGCTAACTAGTATGAAAACTCCTCCACCAATTGCTCCTCTACCTCTGCGGTACACTGTGTAACCATCAGGAAAAACCTCACTGTCTAGTACTTCTTCTTTTAACCAACTCTCTACCCCAATTATTACTTGTGGTTCGTGTATCTCTATTAAGTTGGCAAATTCGATTACTTTGTTCATTATGCTTCTACAGTTTACCATTAACACCCTTGCTACTGGCTTTACATTTTCAAAATTTATCTTCTCTTTCCCAGTTTCACCCCAGTCAGTTATTGTTTCAGCCACTTCATCTATTTCTTTAACATCTATGACTTTTCCCATCATGAATCTGCAATCAGCATCATGGAGGAAGGAAATATATGGAAGAGAAGTGACGTTAAATTAGTGAAGCAGGCTCGCGCAAGCGCAGCGGCGGCAGCGGCGATATAGCGCTTCCAAACAATTGTGATTTTCCCAGTATATCCCGAAAACTAAGCAAGATATCGAAAAATTTTATTCTTTATTTTCGATTTGTCTCGTCGTGTTACATAAGAATTGATCATTAAATTTGACTTTTGCGAAATTTTTCTTCTCCATTTAAACTCAAGACACCTCACTTTTGATACAGTATATCTCTAGAACTAGGTGAGATATCGAAAATTTTTATTCTTTATTTTTCATTTGTCTCGTCTTTTTAAATACGAATTCATCATCAAATTCGACTTTGACAAATTTTTTCTTCTGAATTTCAACCAAAACCATTTCACATTTGGGACAGAATATCTCGAAAACTAAGCAGGATATCAAACAATTTTATTCTTCATTTTTTATTTGTCATATCGAGTTACATAATAATCCATCACCAGATTGCGGCGTCACCTTTATCCTAGAGTCCCCTTGAGGTTTTTGTACATATTCCCCGTGTCTGTATGGAAGCGGCCATGCCCCCTCCACTCCGGCCATGCTCCCCACTCCTCCTCCGCCCTGCTTCACTTCAATGCGTGGTGAAGGTCTCTTGCGTCGTCTCCATATATTTCCTTCCTCCATGATCAGCATCACTTTGATAATCTAAAGAGGTTAAAAATTTGCAGGTACTTGTTACTACAAATCCAGCATGAAATTATCGACCTATGTGAAGATGTCAGTAGCGATGACGTCAGTACAGACGTAAAGAATGCTTCTGGCTGTAGTATCTTGGCGAACAAGAGCAGTGAAATATCAGGGGAGGAGAAAATTATATTGGTGCTGGTTTTCTGGGAGGTTGGTACGAGAACAGATTTTAGGTTTTGAAGATTTGACTGCCATAAACGAAACTCTATTTCTTCTGAACTCACAATTTTGTAACTTTCACACGTTTTGAGCTAGAAAATGTATTGGACGAGGCAACAATGGGTGTATCATTACTGCAGGAAAGAATGGAAATGTTTATAGAATAATACATTCCAGATAACCGTGTTTTCACTGCGCTAGTCATAAACTAAACTATTCTGTGAACGACTTACAGCAATTAGTAACGATAATAAAATAAAATCTCTACAATATGATAAATAATTAAATTGTTTCGTGTAATGCTTTTCGTCGAGAATATGTACCATATATATCAGCGTTTCTCAAACTTTTTCAGTGAAATGTCAAAATTGATTCTGTAGACCACAAACTTGTATGGGCCTAACATTTTACCTCTGTGTATATTATTAATAAACTCTACTAATGGTAATTGCCACTAACCGCGACCCTTAAAATCTATATCTTCATTAAGGCCCTAATGTAAAGATCTTAAAATATTATTTAAATTGAGTCTTGACACTTGCTGCTTACCAGAGGATTGAAAAAGTGCGATAGTAGTGCCGATACATAAAGGAGGGGTGAGAAATAGAGTCGAAAATTATAGGCCAATTAGCTTGACTTCAGTGGTAGGTAAATTAATGGGAAGATTGATATGCAACCACATCAGAAATATATGAGAGGAGGGTAAGTGGTTTTCAAGTAGGCAACATGGCTTTAGGCAAGGATATTCATGTGAATCTCAGTTGGTGGGATATATGCAAGATACTTCAGATGAAATGGACAAGGGAGGCCAAATTAATAGTGTAGCACTAGATCTGTCAAAGGCGTTTGACAGAGTGAGCCATAAAATGATAGTAAATAAGGTAAAATCTATTGGAGTGGATCAAAAAGTGATTTGCTGGACAGAAGAATTTTTAAAAGGTAGAAAAGAGAAAGTAAGGGTAGGAAATGAGGTATCAAAAGAAGTAGAAGTAAAAATGGGAGTGCCACAAGGTAGCGTATTGGGACCATTGCTATTTACTATTCTAATGAATAATTGTGTTGATTGTTTACTATCAGAAATTAGATTGTTTTCAGATAACATAATGCTATATAAAAGGATCAAAATAGTTGAGGATTGCAAAAAGTTGCAGAGTGATCTGGACAGGATATCTAGTTGGGTTGGTAAACATGGGATGAAGATAAATGCAAAGAAGAATTAGCTTATTAGATGCACAAATAAAAAACTAAGGGTTTATTATAAATATAAGGTGGAGAAAGAATTGCTTACTGAAGACTTGAAATGTAAATATCTTGGCATTACATTTGACAACAAGCTTAACTGGGCAGATAACATTGGACAGGTAGTAGGAAAAGGTTTCAAAATTCTGCATATGTTGGAGAGGGTGATGAGGGGATATACGAGGGAAGTAAAGGAATTGGGTTACAAAACTTTGGTCAGACCATTGCTCGAATATGGTAGTGTAGTATGGGACCCACATTATGGGTATTAAATACAGAGGTTGGAGACGGAGCAAAGAAGGGCTGCTAGATTTGTTTCTGGAAATTATCGCAGTACGCAATCAGTAACAGATATGCAGGGCCGGCGCCAGGAATTTCGGGCCCGGGGTAAATTGGACTTTTCTTTTTTAGCTCTACAAATTGTCCGGGCTACAATGGGTGAAATCTTGGCTTTGAGGCCAAGGGGCCCCCCCCCCATCAGCCGGCGGGCCACGGTACATTTGACACGCTTACCCTCCTCCCCCCCCCCTAACACCGGCCCCCAGATATGATAAAGGGGCTGGAATGGGATTCATTGCAAGACAGGAGGAGGGTGAAGAGGGTGATGGGAGTGTACAAGGCGGTTCTGGTGATGAGGCGTGGAAAGATATTGGTGTAAGAATTAAAACGTAATGCATGGAAGGGAAAAGATGACCATGACCACCAGCTGGCACTCGATTTCAGGCACAAAGGTGTAGGAAGATTCTCTTTTTTGGGTAAAGATGAAAGGGATTGTATTAAAATACCAAGCGAAATGAATAATTGGCCAAAAACGTTGAAAGAACTTAAAGTTAAAATTTTAAAGGATAAATGTAGGTGGAAGCAGAGATGGGGGAAGATGGGTGTTTAGGGAAATTGCTACCGTAGCATGCACTCCATTACAATTTAATTTAATTAATAATTTAGCTTAATCCTCAAAGCCCTTCCGCTCTATCTGATGCCAACTGGAAATGTATTAGTTAATACACTATTATAAAAACAATGCAGTTATATCCTCGTACCCTGGAAGTACCAGATGTTTGCTGATCATTGAAGTTTGGAAGGCTTTTAGAAAGTTTACTTACAGCTTATACTTATCAGGGCCGGATAAGACGGCGAGAGGCCCGTAGCAAATGTGGAGAAGAGGCCCTTGATTTTTGCCATCAGGGGGAAAATTGTAGAGCTACCTCTTGTTACGTGGTTAATCCGGTACTGATACTTATCATACAATTAAGCATTACGACCACTGTATGTGGACCTTTTTTACTAACCATGGTATTTTTATTCCAGCAAGAATAAAGAAATTGAAATCCTGCCGCGAACAGCAAGCCTCTCCCATCCTCGCGGACCAAAGGTTGGGATGCGCTGAAACACATCAAAGCTCTACGACTCCCGTCGGTCCCAAAATACAAAAGCATCGCCACGTCCAGCGAACATTACGGGACTCCAAACACTGTCAAAACACGGAATTTCCCTACACACCAATTTTATACTAACATATAAAAAAAAAAATCGTTTTTAAGAAATATTTGCAGCACATTCGCCATTAATTTCTTGCTGCTGTGAAAATGATCTTTCTTATTGTTCCTGCGATAATTGGGGATGGAAGGAAAAACAACAACTGCGTTGCGCGTGTTATCATTAAAAACAGAACATAAATTAGATCTTATTAATATTAATAAATAAATTACGCCAAAGCAATTGACTTTTTTGTATTTATTGCTCTCCCGTAAGCGTTTCACTTCTTCTGCAGAAGCATCTACAGCGGTTTTTTTTGTGGTCTATTGCATTTCTTTTAGCTCCATTCGCAGCATCAGTAAAGAAATGCAATAGACCACAAAATAAAAAACCCGCTGAAGATGCTTCTGCAAAAGAAGTGAAACGCGTACGGGAGAGCAATAAATACAAAAAAGTCAATTGCTTTGGCGTAATTTATTTATTAATATTACCAGCAATTGAGGTAAATGATCCACAACATCCAGATAATAAATTAGATCATTAATGTCCATACTCTGCTACAGATTAATATTCCTTAATTGTACAAGAAGTTTTACTGGTAATCAATTCAAAATATCTATTATTCACTAATGAGTACTGAATATTTCAACCCTTCAAGCTGGATTGCCCAGAAGAATATTGCATTTGACGTTAGGGATTGAAAATAAGCAAAATAATCCAATTTCGTCAAACTGATGGTCAACTATTTCAATAATTTAACGAGTTTCCCTGTGTGGCTGCACTCAGTGGCTTTAGTAAATTGGTGGAATCTAGCCCCAATTTAAATTAAAACTAAAGTCGTAAATTTAACACTTTGATATTAAATATTTTGTTTATACAAAATATTTGCAGCAATTTTGCCGTTAGTTCCTTACTAAGAGATTTTTTTATTGGGTCTGAAAAATTAGGGGATGGAAGGAAAAGTATTGTAATGTAAATTGTACAGTAAACCAAGAGAGGAAAGTCCTGTTCCAGCGGGCAGTATCTTTGCGTGTGGCCTGTTTGTCGTCAGCTGATTCGTGGCTTACCGCGTGTGTTGGCTGTGGTATTGTAATATCGCGTTGGAAACACGAGTGACGGAAGCAGTAAATGTGTAATTCATCATCCAGGAGGTATGTTCCTATCTTTATAGTGTTTGTGGAATTGAGCTGTTCCTGTGTTTCTTTTACAATTCGGAGAAATAAAGTTCGTTATGCCCCCAATCATTACTCGGAAAAGTGTGTATTGGTTATGGTATTGGCATTTTCCAATCGTAAATTAACTCATTTTATCTTTTCACATTTGTAACATAAGTTATAATTATGCTTTCATAAGTATCAGTTAAATATTCCACATACCTTCAATTTTTACTCTTTCATCAGTAGAAACATATGCACAGAAACTATGAATGTAATTTTCCAATAATTTTAAGTTTGTTGAAGTTGTTTTAACAGTAGTTCACCACTACAATGCATTCGATGTAGAACTGTTTACATTGTGGTTTAGTAAACAAAGGCATTCTTCCTATTAAGAGGGAAAACATTAATTTTTTGTGTTCGTCCAGTATCCTGATTTTATATCTTCTTGATTGGTCTGTATTTATTAATGGTTTTCTGATAGCTGTATGTTGCTAAGATACTGATTTATAGTTGTCTATACTTAGTTGATGCTGCATGTGAAGTTTTTATAAATATATTAAATATGTATTTGTCAGGACAATGTTAGTGTCAGATAAATACTTGTATAAACTAAGAAAAAGATAAACGAAACTGTGTTACACCTCATTACATATGCCAGTGGTTTTACATCAGGTAATATCTTTTAATTTCATTTTTTTAGTTCCTTAGGTTAAAAAATAATTTGACAACACGTTAGAACTGTTATTGTTCCTTAATATATTTTACATCATGTTCTGATTTGATTTTACTATTGGTATTTGCTTTACTGTTGAGCCTTGGAATGCTGGCTGTGTATTGTTTGTCATACATAGTTCAAACAACTTTGCAGTATTTTGGCGTCTGCTGTTTCTTCTGCTTTGTAACAGTGTAATATTTTATGTGGCTGTCCCCAAATAGGTTGCCAGGCTTGGTAGTCCTTCCCATTCTGTTTGGGCCTTATGGCCTAACAATACAAAGTATTTTAAAGACACTCTAAGCTGAGGGATGATATTACATGTATCTGAGAAATTTTGTAAGCTTTTTAAAGCTACTGTTTGTTTCTTGTCTTCTATGCATTTCTATACCATTTATCTGGTTATCATGAACCTTTTTGAGTTATTCTGTGTGTGCCTCCAAAGGTTTCTGACCAAAACGAATGAAAAAACCCACCCTCTCTCCTACGCACCCCTCAATTTTTTTTCAAATAGTCAAAA
>JARYHS010004433.1:0-40011 GCA_031002005.1 Vandiemenella viatica
TAACTTCAGTCGAGATCTGGCCAGTAGCATTTTCGGACCACAGTGCATATCACTGCAAAATAAAATTGCGGTGCCAAGAAATCTTAGAAACAGAGGATACTGGAAATTAAACACCTCCATTCTAAATGAGAAAGAATTGGAACAGATAGTCAATAATACTTGGAATCAATGCAAGAAACAAAAAAACAAGTACAATACAACTGTCCAATGGTGGTTACAGTGTGCAAAGCCACGCCTCAGAAATACATTGATAAACTTCAGCAGATGCTTGAAGAAATGGAAAACAAAACAAAAGAATTCCTTTTCATGGTCCTAAGAGAACTATGCACCAATGACGTAGATACCATCCAAAATATGAGAAAATAAAATACACATAGCCAAGGCGAATAACAAACATAACTAAGAAAAAACAAATAGGTTACCAGATACGAGCTAAAACTTGTAACGTCTACCTTGCGGACGTTTACTTTTGGGTCATACTGTTTTATCATTAGCAAAATTATCAATTTGGAATATCAAAAATCATACTTAATCTTCAGCTAATCACATGAAATATTATTGTAATGAATAGGAAAATTGAAAATTGGGTGTACAATTTATTATTGTGAAATTAGGCAAACACGAAGTTTGTTTTTATTCTGAGGTTAACAATTACATATCAGTTAGAGCAAAATCTCAGGGTCATTACTGGGTGGAACGATTGCATGAGCTTCCGTCCGGGCCGTAGCTTTTACCATTGTTCACAGCCCAGGTCAGCGACCAGGTAAGACCAGCGCCACATGCGGTCTTTCAGCTTCCTCGAACGCACCGCGTGATGGCAGCGTCCCCAGCTGCCGACTCGTACTCCGCGAAAATCACTTCGGCCGTACTAGATGAAGATCTGCACCAGAATGTCTCGTCGTCCGTTCTTCTCCTCCGAGCAAGACTCTGTACTTGTCGTAATGCGATGTCGGCGTCCGGCTCTTGGCGAATCACCGCAATCCGCGCCAAAGGAACCAGCACACATTGGCCCAGAACAGACAAGAAAAAACACCAACACGGCAATAAATTGAGGCGGCTTCTCTATTGGCTGGATCGTCTTCCCCTACTCTCATAAAGCACTCATTTACTAGGAAACGTCACTAAGGTTTATTTTTGCTAGTCTGCGCCAGTTTTCGGCGGGAACTTTCCGAAACGTGCGAAAATAGAAAGCGGGTCTCAGTATTTATGGGGTTTATAAATCCGCTTTATGTCCACGTTGAGTAGTGCGTTGTCAGCACCCCCCAAGGTGCGTGTACAATCTGGACGCTTTAGTTCCGTCACGTTTCTTTCGTTGACACGACGCACCGGCAATATTCACACACACCGTGGGATCACTTAGTGCCTATATGGCACTGTACCTTTAATATCATTACAGACTACCCATCACCCGTACAATTGAAAATTATTCTATGGTATAATTTTCAATTCAGTTTTTCACTACTAACTTTCACTTATTTCTGGTCATTGGGTTAATGTTCCTTGTGAGTGAGATTAGTTCGTTCTATTATTCTCTAACTGTTTGTGATCTATTGTTAATAGTTTACATTACCAAACTTTCTTAAGATATACCCATCTTCAAGTTCTCTATTTTAATACAACATATGATAGCTTTGTACTTCACGAATTACTCTTGTGCCCTATTTGATTCCTCAGTGAACTCGCGAGACAATCCAGCATGTCTTATAAACTACATATTACATACTCTTATGAGTAGCAGTGACATATATCATTCTCTATACAACTAATTTAAATCTTTCTTAGATTGCCCTTTTTTTCTAAAAAAAATATTCAATTAAAATAAAATTACATCATTTTATTATTATAATATGCAAAATTATTTATTATCTATAATTTTTTTAACAATTATTCTTATAATTACTTATTAATTCACTTTTTCATCACAAAAGTATCCTAACAGTTATATTTTTTCAAATCAATACATAGACATGAACTAGCATTTTAAATACTAGCATTTTAAATCCTAATGCTTGTAATTAATTACAAAATTTATTACAGCCTCCTTTTTTAACAACCTCTGTTGAAATAATTTCCCAGACTGGTTTCTTTTTCCATTGATTTAGATATAAATACAGATTTTATTGAATGTTTTCCATAACATAAGATGCATTAACAGCGTCTCTGGTCATCTTTGACAGGCCAGCTGACTCGAGTAAACAAATCCTACTGCGATTCCCGCGAACGCTTTCCCTTTCAAAGAGGCAGGTATAAGACTCGGTTCTCACAACAGAATACCCAGCTCCCTATTGTGTGAATTGAGCTAACTGTTCACTTCACATCCGCTTACAGTTGGTTTCGGCTACATTCCGTCCAAACTAATATAATTTACTTTACTTGCATTTCTGAACTAGGTCTTAGATAACATACCAAATGACTTAAACATTTACTAATCTGTTAGCTTAATTCTTCATTTCGATAATAAGATTATCTCGGACATCATTTCTACCTCAGACAGAACTTTAGGACTGCTTAGGGAAAAGGAACATTTATATTTTTCTTTAGTAATCCATTACTTTTCACGTGCTTTATTTTGGTATTGTCCGATGCACAATCGTCATCGACGTTTTATGAAATTGCTCCTTCATTCTACATTAATCTTTATCTTTTCATTTCTTCGTAGACCAGCGCGAATTTACGTGTTAACCGACACTTATCTTTCCAGTTTGTGTAAATTCATACGATTTATCTCCTCTTCTAATGGGAATGTTGGTTGTTCATATTAAAAAGCATCTCCATTTCTTTTCATGACCTGGTAAGTTTTATAATCGGTTAAATGCGTAGTAAAATATCGATTTCTTTCCTGAAATCATGAAACCCTTGGTTTTTCTTTGAGTATTTCTCAACAATTGCATCTAACACGGCTTTCTGTGCGCGTTCTCTTTTTTTTTCGAGTTCCTAGGACAACATCAGATCCGCATTTTTCTTTTTCCGTGAAACATCTTTTAATTCATCATCCCTTTTTTAATGATTCACCACGTAACTCGTAAGTACTTCTTCAATATTCCATTTTATTTCTTCACAGGTCTACACAATAACATATAAATTGATACTCTCCTATTATCTTTATTTTAATCATTTCTTGATTGTAACAACCCAACAAACTCCAACTTTTCATTCTATGAATCACGCAAAGTCATTTTATATTAATTTATTCCTTAATCGACACAGTGTCTAATTGTTAGCTTTTACACTCATCTGACTTCACATAGCGATCGTTAATCACCTCATATATAGTATCTTCTCATTTTCTTATAAATATTGAATTTGTCTATCGGACCAAATTACTTTTCTCTTTACATATCCCACAGATAACGGATTATTTACACACTTTTCGCATATTTACTTCTATGACTTTGACGAAGTGATTATTCGTGGGTCTCCCCCTTTTAATGATGCTATAAAGTATATTTTCTTTGATGCAACCACTCATTTTCCTTATTTTTCGATAACGAACGAGAACAAAATCGACACTCAACCGTAATTTATCTAGTTTTAGCAGGATTTTTCACAGTAATCCCAACGCTCACTGTTGGGTTACCGTAATTATGACGGCAATTCTTCTTTAGTCTTAAGTAGAACAAGAATTTTACTGTACAAAATAGTCTTCTCGCCCCGAAACACATGTACCAATACAAATAGCAATCGTTGCTACCATCTTTTGAGGGTGGACAGGTTCCATTCATCAAAGCACGTCTCTTTGACCGAGGGTTGCTCGTTCCAGTGGAAATACAATAGCCGCCCCTGGACGCAGGTAGCATTCTAGAATTCCGCTACCCTCTGTTAAACTTTCTCCAAACGAGTCCAACAAACTCTCGCAGCTCAGGCATCAATAATTTACAAATCTCTTGTCCCTTCGTTCGATGCTGTAGACGCATAATTAATTTGCTTTCAATTACGCCCGTTAATACTGTTTGTATTCTATAAAATAATGAGTATACTTGCAATCAAAACTACACAAACTACAAACGCAATACTATTTTTATCTAATTTACTACCTCCTCAGGCATATTCCTTAAGTCTTCACGAAAAATTCCCTTATTTCAATCTTACTGCAGGCATGGCATGTCGATAGTATACTCCTGACTTCTGGAATGAGCCTGCCTTTGTGTTCTCTGCAATCGAATTTACCATGGCGTTTCGGTCTGATTGTTTTTCATGTATGTGTTTATTTGGTACCGACGCTGGTTATTCTCCTTCGGATACCACTGCCTGTTAAAATCTCTTCTTTGACCTTGTTTATGTTTCAAGTGTCGGTTTTGACTATAAGGATTTCGATCAGCCCTTGCGAGACCCTCGTGGTATTGGCTTTTTTTCATCTGATCGAAGTATCTTAATGTGTCCAAAAATTGCTTTCGCGTGGTGATCACGGCTGGGTTCAAATTTAATTGCATTTCTGGAGGGAAATGCGTAATGAGCGCGGCATTTAGTTCCATGTCACTCATAGGCTCATCTAAATATCCTGACAATACTGATAATCTCATTGCATATCCAAACATTGAATTACCTTTGCTTGCATCAAATTGGCCCCGGCATATCCGTCTTCTGGTTTGTATTTGTTCGTCTTTCGACAGAATGTACTTAAAAATACACTTTTAACTGTGGGTACGTAAACTCTGGTGGGCAGAACACTGTATACCAGTCTTCTCCTCTTGGACCAAGAGCTAATCTGGCTACATGTGTCTTTAGAGCTTCCGGCGTATTCTTTAGATCAAAATAGTACTCTAAATCATTTATGAATCTCCGTGGATTAATTTTCCGTCGAACTTCGAATTTTGGCAGCGCCAATTTCTCTTGATTGTATGTTAGTGCTTCAGAACCAATTGATACCCTTCTCTCATCGACTTTCGCTTCAATTTCCTTACATTTTGCGATAATTTCAGCCCGAAAAGTCTTCTGAACTTGATGCGATTCTTTGTATAGGCTCCAGTAATAAATTTAGTGATCTATCAAAATCCCCTCATTCTTTCATTAGTGGATTGAAAATTTTTGATCCGTGCTATTCAGCAACTCTGAAACTACCTGTTCAGTGTGTAAAATACGTGTTTCGTGTTTTGAATTATCTTCTTCCAGTTTATCACATCTTGTAATCAGTTGATTCGATGTGCACTGAACTACAGACATTTCTTGTTGTATGTTTGTTCGAAAGTCTTCAAATTTATTGTTAGTTTCTGTACAAAAACTATCAAACTGGATTTCTAACTGACCACTTAGTGCTTTAAAATTTTTGTGAATCTGTGTGTTTTGTTCGCGAATTTGAGCTTGTTGAGCGCCAATTTTAGAGTGAATCTGTTCTATTTGTTCTGTTAATACCTTTTTTAATATTACAAGTACTGATTCTTGCAGGAACTGATCTCTATCAACGTTGTTGGTGTTTATTGTGCTTAATGTCACATTCCGGAACATCCGCGTCTATATTGTCTGACTGACTCGGTAGCGTCACTGTGCTATCGTTTCGCAATTCCAAATATTCCACTCTGTTATTTGCCATGATTGCACAATTACCATTGGATTCGTGTGTTTGACTAGCTTCTGTTTGATTCTCTGCAGATTTTGAAATCTCAGGCCCATAATTAAATTTTAACCTAACGTGCGATGCAGTGAAATCAACACTTAAGTTAAATCCCTTTTGTATACATAACCGAAGACAGCAATAACGCAAACAACCAAAATGCGATATGGCCTAACTGGAATTTCGTCTGGAACACCGGAAATGAATAAAACAGCGAGAAGCACAACAAACAAAACGCTCCATTTTTTTCAGGTTAGTTTATAGTTTTATTCAAAATGACAGTGACTAAATTCCGACTGATTTTAAGTTCTAAAATGAAGATAATTTTTAGATCAACGACCCATTAAAATCTGATTGACAGCCCTAATATTTTGATTCGCGATATCTCACGACGGATTATCCTACAAAAAACAAACAAGACGAACAGAACACATTTGACAAGTACTAGGATCACCAACACACGTAAAACAAAAACATGAATCCACAAAACTTAGAAAAAACACCTGCCAAAGAAGACATTCAAAAATAAAAAAATCAAACATGCCGTTTTTCAACGCTGATCAGACGAAATAATCTTACCATTAAAAACCAGTCTCAAGAAATCGTTTCAACAGATCCATTAGCATTCACTACCAAAAATCGACAAAACCACAAGAATCGAAAGAAAACCAAAAATCATATTTCAGCAACACAACATCATATCGACGAAATACACATCATATTTTCACCATTGACAAAGAAAACGATTTTCAACCTCGATTGGAACACATATTTATATGACATATTACACATTATTTTTGACTGCTTCCTTCCGCATTCCAGGACTAAAATAAAATAGTTCATACATTATAAGATTTGAGATATCATATTAAATAAAGCTCTCTGCTCGTTCACTGGTTCATCTGGTTCCTCACTGAAATAATGATTAAACATTTGATAGTAAAAATAATAGACTGAAAACTGTTGCAATCGTTCTATCTTCGAAAGCCCCACGTTGGGCGCCATGTTGTAACGTCTACCTTGCGGACGTTTACTTTTGGGTCATACTGTTTTATCATTAGCAAAATTATCAATTTGGAATATCAAAAATCATACTTAATCTTCAGCTAATCACATGAAATATTATTGTAATGAATAGGAAAATTGAAAATTGGGTGTACAATTTATTATTGTGAAATTAGGCGAACACGAAGTTTGTTTTTATTCTGAGGTTAACAATTACATATCATTGAATGTCAAACAGTTAGAGCAAAATCTCAGGGTCATTGCAAAATCTCAGGGTCATTACTGGGTGGAACGATTGCATGAGCTTCCGTCCGGGCCGTAGCTTTTACCATTGTTCACAGCCCAGGTAAGACCAGCGCCACATGCGGTCTTTCAGCTTCCTCGAACGCACCGCGTGATGGCAGCGTCCCCAGCGGCCGACTCGTACTCCGCGAAAGTCACTTCGGCCGTACTAGTTGAAGATCTCCACCAGAGTGTCTCGTCGTCCGTTCTTCTCCTCCGAGCAAGATTCTGTACTTGTCGTAATGAGATGTCGCGTCCGGCTCTTGGCGAATCACCGCAATCCGCGCCAAAGAACCAGCAGCACATTGGCCCAGAACAGACAAGAAAAAACACCAACACGGCAATAAATTGAGGCGGCTTCTCTATTGGCTGGATCGTCTTCCCCTACTCTCATAAAGCACTCATTTACTAGGAAGCGTCACTAAGGTTTATTTTTGCTAGTCTGCGCCAGTTTTCGGCGGGAATTTTCCGAAACGTGCGAAAATAGAAAGCAGGTCTCAGTTATTTATGGGGGTTATAAATCCGCTTTATGTCCACGTTGAGTAGGCCGTTGTCAGCACCCCCCAAGGTGCGTGTAAATCTGGACGCTTTAGTTCCGTCACGTTTCTGTTCGTTGACACGACGCACCGGCAATATTCACACATACCGTGGGATCACTTAGTGTCTAATGGCACTGTACCTTTTAATTCATTACAAACTGGATCCTTTCAACAAGAAGAAATAACTTCAACATTTCATCTCATAAAAGAAAGACATCAAGCAAACAGGAAACTCTTGACGGAGTTAAAATCAGAAGAGGGATGCATCATTACCAACCAAAAAGGAATAGAGATAGAAATGAAAAAGTATCTCTCTGAATTATACACTGAAGAGGCAATTGACAATGAAGAAGTCAGCAGTCTGTTTCGTCACATAAACCCAGTAATAACAGAACAAGAGAACGGAATGATGAATGAAGAAATCTCGGAGGAAGAAATAAAAAAACGCAGTTCAACGGAGTCCGAGAATGAAATCACCCGGTCTTGATGGCCTCCCAATAGAATTTTGCGTATCATATTCGGATATTCTAAAATACGAATTTATAAAAATGTATAATGAGATTCTAGCTATGCAGTCAGCTCCAACCGAAATGCTAGAAGGATTAGTTGTATTAATCCCGAAAAAAACAGATAAGAAAAATGTTGAAAATTTCAGACCTCTAACTCTTCTCAATTCAGATTACAAAATATTCGGTAGAATTATCGCGACTAGACTTGGGGCTGTAGCTAAAAAGATGATTGGAGAATACCAGACCTGCATTGGTGGAGGCAGAAATATAATGCAAACCCTAACAAATATTCGTGATGTAACTGCAGTCTCGAAGGCAGCAAACGCGAAAATGGCTATTTTATCACAAGATTTCCATAAAGCATTTGATCGCATTAATCATACTTATTTAAAACTTGCTATGGAAAGAATGGGTATCAGCCAGCAAATGTGCAATTTGATTTACATGCTATTACATCAAGCAACATCGCGAATATCTATAAACGGATCTATAACCAATTCAATAAAAATAACCAGATCCATTAGACAAGGATGCCCTTTATCCTTGTTCCTTTATGCTTTTGCAGCTGAACCATATTTAGCGGCAGTGCATACAGTAATATACTTCTTAAAGTACCAAGGAACAAAAACAGTGGTGTGTGCGTATGCAGATGATATCAATTTCATCATAACCAACTTGGAAGACCTAGAAAACACACGACATATTCGTATTCAAAAGCTTCAAACGCAAAATTGAATTTAGATAAATCTGCAATACTAAACATAGACGCTTGTATAGAACTAAACAACTTAACATGGATAAAGCCATGTGACAAAATAAAGATTCTTGGTGTAGAATTTAATAAAGTTCTGCAAATAGCTTCCGCAGTAAACTGGAGACGTCTATTGGCAGTTATTCGCAGCAAACTGCATGATTTCACCCATAGAGAACTAAACCCAATACAGAAAATTAGGTTGATAAACACCACAGCGCTCTCAAAAATATGGTATATACCTCACATATTTCAGATACCTGTGGAAATAGCTAAAAAAATGGAAACGGCAATCAGCTGGTATGTACAGAGGGGACAGATACTGAAGATTCAACATAAAGTTTTACAGATGCCGTATGGGAAAGGAGGACTAAATCTGGTTGATATACGTACGAAATGCACTGCAATCTTCATGAGGAATATGTACAGTCAATGTAGAACAACACAAACAAACCTTACAAGACACATAATAAATGCAATAGAACCGGACAGCAACAAAGCGCCAGTTGACGTAAGTCACATCAACGCTACCTTAAGCCACTGCCGCTCCTTCTTAATTGAAAACAGCTACATAAAAATAAACAACACAGACCCGGTGCCATCAACAAGGAAACTATACGGCTTGATGAAAAGTAAACTAGAACTCACCTATAAAAGAAATGATTGGAAACAAATATGGGAGAATATTCACAGTCAATATATCAGCAGTAATGCCCGTTCCACGTGGCACAGAGTAGTACATAGAAAGATACATACCAACGAAACACTTTTCGCACTACGCCTCTGTCCTACTCCAATGTGTTTACGCTGCAACTTGCAAGACACAATACAACACCGACTGATAGGATGCGAAGCTTCTGATATATGGAGATGGACAAAAAGCAAACTGGCAATAATAAATAGAACCACCTCACACAATTTCACGCCAGAGGATATACTAATCCCTCACACGACAATATATCCTACTACTAAGAGAAATGTCCACTTCTGGTTGCTGGCCAACTGCACCCATTATGTTGTACATAAAAAAGAAGAGATGGCCATCGTAGACTGCTGGAGCTATTTACCAAATGAACACAGCAAAATAATCAAATCGAGAAAATATAAGGAAAACTTTGCACGCTTCCTGCTTGTCATAATGCCCTACTAAGTACCAGCTGTACTTCAAGACAACGACTGACAGAACAGCAAGATCGACACTTCCACATCCTGAAGATCAGAAAAAAAATTATTATTTTATTATTATTTTCGCCTATATCACTATTCGAAGAAGATGAATAGAAGAAATATTTATTTCAATCCAGCCCTTAGTACATTGGTGCCCACAGCACTATGATAAAAGAAAAAAAAGAAGAACATCTTATTTATTTTACAACAAAGAATAAACAAAGAATAATAGACCTAATTTCTTAACCTAAATTTTAATTTGCTTGTCGATTTAAGAAGAAATTAAATCCGAAGAAGGCAAAGAAGGTGAGAGAAATGGACGGCTATATGGGGAGGAGGAGGCCGAATAAAAAAAAAAATAAAAATAATAATAAAAAATAAAAATAAAAAAATGGCTAAAGAGCTTGCTTACGAACGTCGTGGTCTCCGGTTCAAATCTCCGAGGAAGCTAAGATTTTAAAAAATTGTTTTTCATCGTAAGAGTCAAGCCTGGGCCGTAGGTTATTTGGATTGAATGTTAAACTGTAGATATTATAAAGTTAGGGGTGCAATGCGAGTTAAATCGTAGGTAGTCTTGCAATTTTGAAGGTGTACACTTTTTTACGTTATAATGATCCCTCAGGTGTTGTTCGCAGTCAGTGTGTGAGTGTGAACCACAGTAATACTAATATAAATACGGAAGTAAGTCTCTGTCTTTTTGTTACGTTTTGACGACTATATGGCTATATCGTTGTGATGGAATTTTATAAGGAAAGCTGTATGAAGGGCACAGGATATTTTTTCCAGTATGATTAACAGTTGTAGTCACGAAATTTTGAAATCTTATCGAATAGTGACAGAAATATGTTGGAAATTGATTCTCTTCAAGAGGCATGTTCGACGGTAGAATGATATAGTGATAGCTTTCCTGTCATATTATGCCGACTCGATATTGTTTGGGACCAATCTTTCGTTACCAACAACTTTTTATATTTAATTCTGGCAAAAAAATTCTTAATCCACGCGTACGAAGTCGCGGGTACGAGGCTAGTACTCTAATAAAGTGATTCTCAAATAAACAATTACTGCAAATAAGTTTATACTTCTTCCATCCTACTACAAACCACCGTCCTCACAGTTCATCGTTTTTCACTCGCGAAATTTTCGCACTATTCATCTAGTCTCATATAGAGAGAAAAAATATTGGCATTTAAACTATCGGTCACACAGCTATACAAAGTAAAACATGTCCCTTGATGGGAGTCGTTGGCTCGATGGAGCTTGCAGTCTTCATGTGTTCCACCATTTCCTCATCGTCTTCTAAGCAGCTAAACCTATCAAAGTATTGTGGAATTGTACTCCTCTATGCCTTTACGTTGTTATTTCTTACGAATGCTAGGGGTATGCGATATTTTCAGTATCTAGTAAATGTGTCATGTTAACTGGTAGTTGGGTGCCCTCTTGTAAAAGTACTTTCACGGTGTTTGTGATGTTCAAGTTGCATCTGAAAAAGATATTGCTAACATAATATACTTCTTCACAGGTACACCCTGGTGACTGGATTGTGTACAGGAGTGAAGGGAAGACACCATGCTTGAACTTTAACATAGCTGTTGTAGTTATTAGTCTTCTTGATGGAGAGCCCTTTTGATGCAACTGAGAAGTTGGTACTTGCGGGTGGATGGAAGCGTAGTGGTGATCTCTCAATTATGATGTCTTCGATCATTCTCGATTCCACATTCCCTGCAGTCTTCTTTTAAAGGAAATTTGTAATATCTAAGCTCGGTACTTTTGTCTCTTGCTCACTCCTTCATGCAGAACTCTTTGCTCTTCGGTTCCTTGTATGCCAACAGGTCCTTTTACCCATATGAATAAAACTTTTTTTTTAGGTTGGTGAGTGGATTACAGGTTTGTAAGATTTTCATTCATTATCAAAGAATCATTTCTGTTGTTGTTTTTACAATATAATACAATATTTTTCTGTGGATTCCATTTTTTTTAACTGCTTTACGTCTCTCAACATCGAGGTCATTAGAGACGGGAAAGGATGGGGGCAAGGAATGGGAAGGAATTCGGCCATGGCCTTTTTTTTAAGGAAGCATCCCAGCATTTGCATGGAGTGATTTGGGAAACCATGGAAAACCCAAATCTGGATGCCCGGACGGGGATTCGAACCGCCGTCCTCCCGTGTGGATTCCAATATACGAGACTGGCTCTGTGGGATGCGGGAAGTTGTCATTTTCAATATAAACTATTGCATAACAAAATAGATCAACACACACGGAAAGATGTACAGTCACAGCATAACATTAATTACACAGACGGAAAAAAAAAATCCCAACACCAAGAAAAAATTATTGTAGAGTAATGAAATTTGGACAATGCATTTGTCAAGTTAACATGTTTAATTGATTAAATTTTCAAGATCACAGGTTAATTTAAGCTCAAGAAAATGCATTTCAAATGTGAAATACTGTTAAATTAATAGCCGGTGTAACCTCCAGAATTTTGAATGCAAGCCTGCAAACGTGAATGCATTGTGTCATACAGGTTTCGAATGTCACTTTGTGGTATGGAGTTCCATGCTTGTTGTACTTGTGCTGTCAATACTGGGACGGTCAGTGCTGGCTGTGGATGATGCTGGAGTTGTCGTCCAATGATATCCCATACGTGTTCAATTGGAGACAGATCTGGTGATCTCGCAGGCCAAGGTAACATGTCGACACTCTGTAGAGCACGTTGCGAGACAACAGCGGTATGAGGGCGAGCGTTATCCTGTTGAAAAACTCCCCCTTGAATGCTGTTCATGAATGGCAGCACTACAGGTTGAATTACCAGACTGACGTACAAATTTGCAGTCAGTGTGTTTGGTATAACCACAAGAGTGCTCCTGCTGTCATAGGAAATTGCTCCCCAGACCATGACTCCAGGTGTAGGTCCAGTGTGTCTAGGCCGCAGACAGTTTGGTTGCAGGCGTTCCCCTGGCCTCCTTCTGACCAACACTCGGCCATCACTGGCACCAAGGCAGAACCTGCTTTCATCAGAAAACACAACAGATCTCCACTCCGTCCTCCAATGAGCTCTGGCTTGACACCACTGGAGTCGCAAACGGCGATGGCTTGTAGTCAGTGGAATGCACGCTACAGGGCGCCTGGCTCGGAGCTGTCCTTGAAGTAACCGATTTCTAACAGTTCGTTGTGTCACTGTGGTACCAACTGCAGCTCGAATTTCTGCCGCAGACGCATTACGATGCGCCACAGCTGTACGCCGAATACGGCGGTCTTCCCTCTCAGTAGTGCCACGTGGCCTCCCGGAACCCGGTCTTCTTGAGGCAGTACCATCCCTTGACCACTGCACCCAACAATCATGCACAGTGGATACATTCCGGCCAAGTCTTTCTGCAATATCGCGAAAAGAAAATCCACCTTCTCGTAGCCCTATTACACGACCTCGTTCAAACTCGGTGAGCTGTTGATAATGGCTTCTTCGTCTTCTTAAAGGCATTCTTGGCTAACATCAACTCACTATGTCAAATCTCAGCGGTAAATAACGTTCACAAACTTTACAGCGCGTATTTAAAGCAAACCTGATTTGCAAGCTCTGAGTAGCGCTACTAGCGCCACACTTATGCGCGAAGCGTGAAATTTGAATCGATGTCATCTTTCAGATGTATAAACACGCCTACCAAATTTCGTTTATCTAACACAAGTCTTTCTTGGTGTTGGGATTTTTTTTTCCGTCTGTGTATATCAACTACATTTACACAAACCATTTGTAATTACTTTTTTAGATGCCTTAGAAATAAACTCTTCTATGGATGGATTTGTAAATGAAAAAGCCTTTCAATATTTTTCTGAAATTAATCTTATTACCTGATAGACGTTTATTATGTGTTGTGAGCTTATTGAAGATATATATCCCTGAATATCGGACTCCTTTTTGTAACAAATGACAACGACCTGTAAGGCTTGTGAACATAATTTTTACTTCTAGTGAAAAAATTGTGCATTTTAATATTTGTTTCAAAGTATAATTTGCGACTACAAAGGACACCGAAGGCTCTATCGACAGAAGCTAATTGAAAAATTCACGACTGACGTATTTCGGAATGATAGCAAACAAATATTTCTACCAGCAACATTCATATCTCGAAAATAAGATAAATCAGGACCAGAACCGATTCTTTTCTGTATTCATTTTCTCCACGAGCTATTATGGAAAGAAAGAGAAAGGATTTACCCGCCGAATAAACTTAAAATCCGACAGGAGTAGCTTTCCATAAAGCACTCCGGCTATCCTGATCTTGGTTTTCCATGGTTATCCCGGATCACTCCAGGCGAATGCTGGGATGGTTCCTCACAATAACCCATGGGCACCTCCTGCCATATCCCGTATATCCCTTCCAAACTATTACCCTTATGGATATGTGTAATGCAAGAGCCACCACACACTTTTAGTGAATCGCGGAGTATTAACAACAATAATAATAATAATAATAATGGACGTTAATGTGTATATATTTTCGGCCCTAAAGTTAAAATCCCCAAATTCTTAAACAATTCTCTGAATGAAGTTCTACTACCAACCCCCAAACATAATTCGTATTACTCGCTTTTGGGCACTGAGTACTTTGTTTACATGAGTAGAATCGCTCCAGAATATTATTTCATATGACATTAAGGAGTGAAAATAAGCAAAATAAACTATTCTCATACAGAGACCACCTATTACTAAAATTGTACGAATTGCATATACAGCTAAACTAAATCGATTCAGTAAGTCAGAGGCATGCCCCTTCCAGTTTAAATTATCATCAGTAGATCATTTACTAAGATCTTTTGCAGAGATGATTTGGAAACCGTTAACATCAGAATGGTAATTTTGGAGGTCAGTAACCCGTATTCCAGGGCTTTCGCGTTTCAAGTGTAAAATTTGAAGCTTCCTCTCGAAGTTTATAATGTACTGTATTGAAACTTTTTTTTACCTATGGTTTTACGCCTCGTCGACGTCGAGGTCATTAGAGGCGGGTTGGGACTGGGAACAAGGAACTGGAAGCAATTAGGACATGGTCTTTTGAAGGAAGCAACCCTGCGCTCGCATGGAGTGATTTGGGGAAACCATGGAGAACCCAAATTTGGATGCCCGGACGGGGATTGGAACCGGCGTCCTCCCGAATGCGAGGCCATAGCGTTAACCGTTCACCTACCACTCTTGGTGAGTACTGAAACTTTCTGCCTCGGGATAGCATAGGCACAGCCTGACTTAGCCCCATTTGGATAGCCTGAGGCCACTAATAGAAGTTATACAGTAGGTCCGCTCTACACGCTCTCGATTCGCGGGGAAGACCTTGGCCTTCGTGCAGGCTGGAACTTTGTGGAGACACTGGTTGCGGGTCGGCCAGTGTCTGCCACACGACCCTGATTTACGTTGTTCCCCTCTCTGATCCCACACCTGACAGCGCTGAGCCGACACATTTATCAGCACCAAATTACCTGCTGGCCGCTCAAATAAAACTACCTGCTGGGAGAACTTGATGTCTGATTTATGTCTCGCTCCTTCCCCTATAGTTCGCCAAGGAGCCGCGGCGATGTGAATTATGATCTCGGTCAAAAACAAGTGCGCGGGTGAGATATCCGTGTTTGGTTATCGATCCGCCGGAGTACTTGAGAGGCACCCATACCCCACAGACTTCAGCACTCTATTTTATCAGCAAGGAAACTATCGAGCAGTGACCATCTCACTTTATAACAGATTTGAACTATCACAATGTATGACATTTGAGGCGTTTCTCAGGCAAGAAATATTTCATCTGAAATTTATTTCTTTGTTAATTACTATATTTATCTACGATTTCTGAGAGCAAGAAGTTGTTTAAACGATACCTATTCTTCATGTTCTTCGCTGTCGAGATTAGATTTCATACTTGTTGCTTTTGACATTTTATTTCTAGCTCAAACTATCTGTGATACGTTCGGCATTTCTCTTCCCTTCATGTTGCTATTTGTGTATTACTAACGATGTCTTATATTATTGCGTCCTATTTCTACGATCTTTCCAGTTTTTTTTAGATTGTTCCTTTTTTTTTTATTAATGCTGCAAATATTATGCCTGTGTCATAGGTCCGAAATTTAATTTTCTCCGTCCTTGTGCAACTTTAAGTCTTCTGTGGATATCAGTTTCCGATGTGTCTGGTTTACGCTTCTCATTGGTAACTCAGGGTTCATTACGGTATATTAGCACTAGGGCAGTCATTCTTTTGTAAAAGTTCATTTATGATTTTTTTTACAATGTTCTTTTTGTAGTGCCACAAAATGAAGGAAATTTATTGGTTTGGTTTTAAATGTTTGTGCTTTCACTCGTCATGGTTAAATAATATAAATCAGATGTTTATACCAAGGGCTTATTGTCAACTAGCTGGTACCCACGACTTCATTCGTGTTTGTAAAGAATTTGGATTGACAGCTACCGACATCTAACCACCATACTCCACGATGGGAGACTCGATGCTATTACCACACACAAACGCCAGTCATCTGCGCTATGTAGTTCAGGCAGCAAAGTAAAATTTGCGGAAACACATGTCTTTGGTCGAAATACGAAAATATTCTTGAACGGCCACTTTCAACCACCATATCTCCCACACTCCCACAGTTACTGAAATTCGGCCGATATTGTGATCGAAAGGTGACTCTGTATTACTACCACACACAAAAGCCATTGATGTGCGATAGATAGTTTTCGCTGAAAAGTGATACCCCAAGACACATGCGTCTTTGGCGCAGGTTGACCACTTTCAACCACCATATCTCCCACACCCCCACAGCTACCGACATTTAACCACCAGAATGCATGATGGGAGATTCACTGCTACTACCACACACAAACATCAATGGTCTATCATATGTATTTGTGGTAGGAATGAGAAGTATAAGGCCACACAAATTTTTGGTTGAAATATGAAAACGCCCTGCATTGACCAACTTTAATCATCATATCTTCCACATCCCAACAGGTATCGGCATTCGGCCAACGTTGTGCACGATAGGAAACTCCATGCTACTTCTTCACACAAACACCAGTGATCTGTGCTATATTGGTGGCTGTAAAGTGAAATATAGGGAAAAACACGTCTATTTTTATATATTATTACTCCGCGATTCACTTAAAGTGTGTACAGTACATAAGATTACAATGTTTGAACGTGCTGTAAACTTGCAATGCTCAGCCATTATTTTGGTTTTCTTCCTACGCATATTTAAGTTTTATGCCTCATAATTCCATTATGAGTAAAAATTGTTCATATTTTAATATATTTTAAGGTTTACTCCTACACCTGAATCCTTAATGTTGGACTGTCGTTGGTAACGAAATGATTGAACATTTATTCGATTGGTTATCTGTTTTTAATGTGGAGTGACTTCAATTTTTATTTAATTATTGAGTTTGTCCTTTGACGCCTTTATTATGATGTGATGAACCTTTATGTCCTCATGACCGAAAAATAAATGGCAACAGAAACAAAATACTTAGGGCCGTCAGCGTACATTCCTGTGCACTAAAATATATATGATCGTATTGTTCATCGTTTCTACCGATAAACTGCGATAAGGTTTTCCAATGATTCAGCGATTTATATTTCGCTACATACAAAACATTATTTACAAATAAATCACTATAGTTTTCTTAGATCCTCACAGCCAGTGGCACGTGCAATGATTGCTACGGAAAAATATTACTGTTTGTGAGGTATTTCCACTCTGTTGGGTCGCCTTGGGAATTATTGCAGGAATGGAAAATTTTCTAATTTATATTCAAAACAAATAAACAGACCTGATGATGTGCATAAATTTGCAAAATTAATACATTTAAAACAGTTACAACTGCATGTAATGAAAATAACACTAAAGATATATCCGTTATTCCGAGGCTCTTCACTTGTAACGTAGATTAAAGCAACGAATGACGTTTTTATTGAAAAAGAAATTTAACTTCTAGATAATCTCCAACGAAACATTCTCTGTAATGTAACATCACTAGAATATGGTTTAGTTGGGACGGTTACAACTTTATTAAGGCTCGTTTACTGCTTATTATGATTTACAATCTATTTTAACGATGTTTAAAAGGTAAATAAAGATTCTTCATTCCAGTTGTTGTTGCTAATAAAGTAAAATCACGCATAATATTTGAAAATACTTTAAAAATGGAGTATTTCATAAGACTGACCTCTTCATAATTTCAGATATATCCTCAACACCAGTGTAAAATATCAAACTGTTTTAATAATCCCTATTTTTAACAATGCTTCTCAAGTGTTTTTAGGGCTTTACGCCCCGTCAACGTTATTAGAGACTTCTAATTGGCGTCGATGTTGACGAGGCGTAAATTAAAACAAAAAAAAGGATGCGGTTTTTTCAGGCCTGTTCAAACTCGTTTTCTTAGTCAGGTCAGAAAAGATATGGCCTATTTATGATATTTGAACTTCTGAAGCTTAATCAGAGAACTGTCCCAATCGCTTAGTAACATACAACAAACCACATTAAAACCAATTCAAAATGACCGGTACACCTTATGACGGTAGGCTTTACTGAGAGTATTTTAAGACATTAGTCTGAGATTTATCCTAAAATTTATTAACTGCGAGCGTGGTGGAATATTAGTATCCACCGGTAGCGGTAAAGATTGCGACACGATTCTCCGCGAGTGGGTAAGCGCATTAATGGATTGCATCAGAAGAAGCGTCAGTATAGAGAGTTTATAAATAGTGGGGCAGCCACCTAGTCCAGTAACGGGGTAGTTCTCACTTGCATCACATCACGTAGAAGATTTTTTTTTCTTATCTTGTATATATTGGTGAGAGTATGCAGAAACCAAGTTTTCGACCTCCAACACCCTCGGCACAATTTTCTGTGGCCAAAAAACATCAAAATTTGGGTACTTTTTTCAGTTTTTCATCTATAACTCCTTCCTGATAAGTCCTATCAAGAAATATTCTATTTTCAATTTGAAAGAGGACAAAATTTCCTACAACTTTCGTATAACAAACTTTTTTCTAAACTCAAAATTAAGCGAGCTACAGTTCTTTGAAAATCAGCCAAATTTCACACTTTTCCTAAAAGTTGGGTTTTTACCTACTTTGCAGCTCAAAATGACCTGAAACCCCTGTATATATAACCGATATATATGTATTTCTGTATGACATAGTATATATATGTACTATACTTTGATTACTGATGGTACATTCAATAATCATATAGCATTGTTGGCCGGGAGATCCCGAAGGATTGTTCGGCCGCCAGGTTACAGTGTTATGGATAGGCCGCGCAGTGGGCTTCTTGTGGCTATCTAACCTGACCAAGTACTAGTACCGCATATAGGGAACCTACAGCTTAAGGTGGAATCCAAACCATAGAATCGTTCTGGCTTACTTCATATTACACAGCAAGCTGTGGCAGAGGTAAAGGTCGGGTTAATGGCCTTTGAAAATCATTGCTGAGACCGGGATTTCGATCTCCAGTCAGACGCCTTGAGCTACCAGATCGCTCTATTACTGAAGATAATAGAGCGAACAACAATGCATAATGTTATGACGCAAAGTTATAAAGTCATAATAATTTCGAAATAAGTTAAAAAATGGTCATAAATAAATTTCTTTTCCGTTTGGATTGTCCCGGCTTATCAATGAATTGTGTCTCTTTCATCCATTGCATCAGGGACAGCTTCCTCGAGGTCGAAGAAATCTTCCTCTCCTTCATCTACTACATTCCAGGAACGCTTTCACGAGGTAGGCGAGAGCAATTTTTGCAAGCAGCTGAACAATGCAGTCCTGATTAGCAACAGCTGCATGGAGGAGAACAAGGTTTCTGGAAGGAATATGATACAACCTTCGAAGTAAACTCAAGTGTATCGTCTTTTATTATTGTTTTTTTATGACTTTACGCCTCGTCGACGTCGAGTTCATTAGTGGCACGATGGGACTGGGGACAAGGAACGTGAAGGATTTCGGCCATGGCCTTTTGAAGGAAGCATCCCGGCATTCGGCTGGAGTGATTTGAGGAAACCATGGAAAACCCAAATCTCGATGCTTGGACGGGAATTCGAATCGACGTTCTCCTGAATGCATTTATTATTGTAACTGTAATAAGACTGGACGAGCCTTTCCTTCATCCTCACGGCAATGGGTACGTTTCTCGACCAACCAACCTTTACTTGGTGGTACGTGCATATTGAGTGAAACGTTGCCGCATCTGATTTTGGTGGCAACCGTGTTAGTCTGAATGCATTTTTTGGGCAGATTTCTTAATCATTTCATATCTAAGCCTTCCAATGTTCCACAAGCAATTTTTCCGTACCGTTCCAAGATGATCTGTTCCCCTGCGTGTTCTCCAAATGTTCTCTGGAGGCTAGAGTTCTGAGAAGTTAGCATGCATGTGACTTTCAGATATGGTTGGTATTGAATCATGCAGTAGAAGTTTTCTTTCCCATAGCCGAAATATGCTGATATTGTATCACATTCAGCAAATGCATGGATGAAGAGGATGTGTGTTGGTTCAAACTCGTGGTACCAAAGCCCATTAGCAAAATGAGAAAGCCAATATACTCACTTAGAATCATCACACTATCGAATTTTGCTGCTTGGGAAATTGCTGCGTCAACGATCAATCCAGCAGCATCTTGTTTTGCCTGTTGATCTTGGATGCCTCCTTTTTCAGTTTTTGTATTAGTATCAACATTACACAGTTCTTGCTGCTCTCATTTGCTGCGTCACTGTAGCACTTGTTTCCTCACTGAAAATGATGCCTGCTGAAGTATCTGATGTTTTCAAACTACAAATCATTTCAGATGACTTTATTCCTCTCTGCGCAGCATAACTTCGGTATCAGTCAAATATAACTGTGATGTTGGATCTATAATATTTATATTTATATGAATAATTACGCCTATGCAATTGAATATTTGTTTATTTCATATAAATATAAATATTATTTATCGCAATTGAGGAAATGGCCCACAACAACCAGATGTTGGATCTATAGTTCGTTGTCAAATAAAGTATCTGATGTTCTCAAACTACAAATCATTTCAGATGACTTTATTCCTCTCTGCGCAGCATAACTTCGGTATCCGTCAAATATAACTGTGATGTTGCATCTATAGTTCGTTGTCAAATAGGCTTCATATTTTCCACAGAAGCAGCCAAGGTATTTACTACTATGCCACATAACCTTATGCAGGAGTAATCATCCGTGCATTGCAAAAATTTTTGTGTTGGGTGTTGTATCTTGAAGAGATTTAAATGCTTCATATAGCGACAATTTTTTTCCATTGTTGTACGGAATAAATTCAAATGGAACACATTGTTTCAATCCATTAAAACGGAAAAGAAATGGATTTATGACTAATTTTTTACTTATTATGACTTAATTTTGACTGCATAAATAAACTTTGTGCCATAACATTATGTTTTCAGTTTTGCAAATCCGTTTTTCAAACTGGTACAAATACCATCAGGTAATAGAACGAAATGGTAGCTCAGTGGTTAAGGTATCTGACTGAAGATCGAAATCCCGTTCTCAGCAGTAATTTTCAAAGGCCATTAACCCGAGCTTTACCTCTGCCACAGCTTGCTGTATAATATGGAGTAAGCCAGAACGATTCTGTGGTTTTAATTCCACCTTAAGCTGTAGGTTCCCTGTATGCGGTACTAGTACTTGGTCAGGTTAGATAGCCACAAGAAGCCCACTGCGCGGCCTATCCATAACACTGTCACCTGACGGCCGAATGATCCTTCGGGATCTCCCGGCCAACAATGCTATATGATTATTGAATGGACCATCAGTAATCAAAGTATAGTACATATATATACTATGTCATACAGAAATACATATATATCGGTTATATATACAGGGGTTTCAGGTCATTTTGAGTTGCAAATTAGGTAAAAACCCAACTTTTAGGAAAAGTGTGAAATTTGGCTGATTTTCGAAGAACTATAGCTCGCTTAATTTTGAGTTTAGAAAATAGTTTGTAATACGAAAGTTGTAGGAAATTTTGTCCTCTTTCAAATTGAAAATAGAATATTTCTTGATAGAACTTATCAGGAAGGTGTTATAGACGAAAAACTGAAAAAAGTACCCAAAATTTGATGTTTTTTGGCCACAGAAAATTGTGCCGAGGGTGCTGGAGGTCGAAAACTTGGTTTCTGCATACTCTCACCAATATATACAAGATAAGAAAAAAAATCTTCTACGTGATGTGATGTTTGTGAGACCCCCTTTTTACGACCCCGTTACTGGACTAACCAGCCATCATGCCATAGTCGGAAGCAAACGTTCGGTCCAGAGCAAAGTTTTTATTTTTGTGCCAGTGTCTGAGATTAGCGTGTGCGTCTAGTTATTTGCGATAACCGTTTGAGTTGTTCTTCTGTCATGTACGGGGAGTAAGTTTATTGTAAGTGTATTTTATTGACATTGTTCATTGAAAGTGAGGACTTTAATATAATAACTCCAATTAGGTTTTTCCGTTAAAACTAGCAAGAGCGAAGTTTATATAAGTGTGACCAAAGTGGGTGAGGTTTATAGAGGCAATAAAAATCTACACGAAATTAATTCTTAGTCAACACTTAGCGGTTGCACCACTGTAATAAAAAATTGTCACGTCTATTCTGCTGTTTATAACCTGCTCTAGTTTAAAAGTTGTGAATCAACTATCAAATTTATTTATTAAATAAAGTTTTTTAATTTTAAATTGTGCATTACGTGTGCTGATAGTAATTGATAGGAACTTTAGTAATTGGAAATAGTAAACGTGTGTGATATTGAAAGAAGTGATTAAGACCGAACAGTATTAAGAAATTTAGATTCATTTTTTGTGTTTGCAGCAGATCTGTCTTGTTTTTTTTTGTTTTTTTTTTTTTTTGTTTTTTTTTGTAGAGTAGAAATTATTTACCGCGGTGAAAAAGCTGTTGTCTAAGGAATCTTCTGATAGTAATTAAATAATATACCGGTCGGTGAGCCCAACAAATTTAAGAAAATGTTTGCATTAAAGACTTAAGTGGAAATTATTTAATCTCTGACTATTTGTTATCATTTAGTAGTTTTGACATTTCCTTCTAACCTCCTTTAAAATTCAGAGGAAGGTTTGAAGTGGCCACGACCGAGGGGAAAGTATATTATATTTTATTAATTACGTGGCGCTATTCAAGGTAGGCGTAAGTAAACACACGTGAACTAGAACGAAGGCGAGAAGCTTTATTTTTTTGGTAAATGCACAGACCAGAAACTTCGTAAGTGAGTAATTGTTATATTTCATTCCTGAAATATATAACTGGTTCTTTCTGAGGGCGAAACACACCAAGGATTCTATTTTAAACACATGAGGTGTTCTTTCAGAACATCAGGCTGGATTCGAATCCGTTATGTGATTCCTTCTCATGTGTAGTTGGTCGTTAATAGCCTAGATGTCTTTCTTCTTCCCATTCCCTCCCCCCTATATCCCAACATAGAACAAATGGCCGTAAACGGTGAAATAGCACACTTGTCGACTTAGCACTGCTGCAAAGCAAAATAAATTACTGGTGTATCTCGTAACGTTTATTGACATTAATAGTCATCGAAAAATGATGATATGCTGACTTTTCGCTTTTTTTTCCGGTATTCACGTTAATGGCTTTTCCAATATGTCTAAAACACCTCATGTTTTCTGCTTAAATCCACACTTCTGCCAACTCGTCATCACCAATAATTTTGTTGCAACTGTTGGCTCTGTTTGTATGCGTGACCTTTGTGGTACGTTTGAACTGTTCTATGTAGCGTGTGAACAGTTATCGCTAGATTACAGACCCTGTTGTGGATTATACGCCGGTGCGTAAATGCCACGTTTTCATGCATTTTAGCATCCTATAATTTATTGCTCGGAAAGCTCTTTAGTAAAAGCCATTTTCAAATTAATTTTTGATACCGGGCTTACAATTTAAAATTTATGATATAACATTACCAGTGCGTTGGCTGCTGCTCTCTCGAAAATTTGGTGCGTTGGATTGCGCTGAATATCATATAGCAGTTAAGAAGAACGCCCTCATCGGCAGAATTGTAAGTAAACATTCTACATATATAATGTATATATTAAAAACCTTGTGTCTGGTTTCAGCAACCATAAATGTTTAATGAGAAAAGAGCATTCGTTATGCGAGAAGTTAATATATAGTCTTAAGTCAACATTTCCTTACTTCGCTCACACTGGTAAATAAAGTATTTTTTCTTCTTTGACTTTTTCTCCTGTAAGTTGTCTTTCTTTGGCACCTTTAACTAATCATCAAGCGTCTGGTTAAAGTGATTACAGTAATATTCCCACAGTTCGCTATACTATTGCTTATATCATTCAGTCTCTCTCATAAAAGTAACAGCGACGTAAAAACTGAATAATTGTAGCAAGATAGAAGGTGAGAAAAAGGAATAATGTATTACGTTCCTTAATTCTAAAATCACATATTACCTGCAGTGTAGTTAAGCTGCGCTCTGAACCACAACTAAGTTGAACTACTTAACAGAGGAACATTCTCGAAATCGTTCATCCACTGGAATGAAAGACTATCAAACTTCATAAACGAACACTTACTGTGCACCAGTTCTGTGAATATTAAGCAATAGTAGATTAATTACTAATACAGTCAAGAATTAAAAAGAAAGTAATTTAACTGATAAACTAGCGGTATGAAATTTTTGTTTATCTTGTGCTCGGATTGTGTATTAAGATATTTTACAAAAAAAAATTCTGGTAACGTTTATTCAAAAACAAATCAGTAATTTATTATTTTTAAATCGGGTTCCTTACGGGTCTTGAAAAATTGTTATTTAATTTGTATGTAGTATATATCTGACACAAAAAGTTGAAAAAATTTATGGATCTTGGAAAAATTCTGATTTTTTAAAAAAAAAATCTATAATGACATATTTATAATCTGACCAATGAAGATTCTCCATCCAATGATACAAATTATTTTTTTCGAATAAAATAATCTAATCAAACATCACATTTTTCCAAATATGTCATTAATTATTCTGTGAAAGTCCAGAATTACCGTTACCATTTTCCTCCGAAGTTTAACAGCTTACTTGTAATTACGAATTAGGGGATAACTAGCTAAAAAAATAAAGATGGAAAATGATATACTTTAATAGTTTCTTTGAAAAATCTTCAACTTGCACCAGAATAAAAAGGAAAATCGGAACAATCTGAAGGTCCGCAACTTAACATATTTCTTTCGATACCCATAAAGATTATTTAAACATCTTCTTCAGCACCCCACTTAATTTCCAGTGATTTTTCGAACTTTTCTGTTATAGTCAGTCGTGTTAAGGTTATTAATAAGTAAACTAGTGTACTGCTAAAAATTTCTGCTTAAGGAGTTCAAAGGATTTAAAGGGTGTGACAAACGGATAGACGGAAAAAAATTAGTGAATTCACGCGACTTCACTCGGAATGTATGGAACACTAGAAAAACAATAAATTTGTTAAATAGTAAGAAAATTCTCAATAAATAATATCGCGGCTCGATCAGAAACATAGTATGCTCGCTAATGACAAGTGTTTGAAACCCTTCACCTTTTTATGTATAAACATATTCCTTTTTACTAATGTGACTTTTTTGATTTCACAAACGTTGTTGTTATAAAGCAATAAGGCAGTGTACATCTGGAATTTTGAATAAGAAGATTTATAGCTGAAGATAACGGCAGAGCACGCCGTCGAAACGATTTTCTTTTCCCAGCTAAGGTACGTGTAGCAGGTACTATGGTTGCGGTGGCTGTTCCGTGGACAGCAACTATCAGCAACCTAACAGCATTAAATAATATTCTGTGGATTTCGCTGATCTGGAAATGGTGCTTTATTGCATCTTGCAATCGATTATTCATATTGCTGTATTGAAATAAATTTCACTGACAACCTCGTGAATGGTCTTGAGTCAATTCACTAAATCGCATGATCTCTTCATCGATCTCAGGCTGCGAAAGAATATTTTATCAAAAACTACAAGATGATGACACAAAATTACTTTGTGGACCAAAAACCCGTACTAAACATCAAATCTGTGCGAGATTCGAGACAGAGCGTAGTTGGTTAGCGGTAACGCTCTGGTCCCTGAAGCACGCGGGTTCAAATCCTCGTCCGGCAATACAGATTTCGGTTTTCCATGGTTTTCCCAAATCACTCCAGGTAAATGCCGGGATTGTTCCTTCAAATGGCCACAGCCGAAATACTTCCTGTTCCTTGCCCCCATTCCCTTCCCGCCTCTAATGAACTCGACGCAAACGAGGCTTAAAGCCATACGCCAAGAAGGTCTTCGAAGTTCGTAGGATGTTACTGCTTTGTGGGGTCAGTTGGCAGGAATAACTCTTAGTTTCCGCTTGAATTTATAGACTAACATGTGGAGAAAACCTTTCAATTGCAGAAAAACGTATTCAGGAGATATCGAACGCTATATAAATAAAGTGCCACCTAGATGCTTACATGAATTCATTCTTAAGAGTTGTTTTTAATATGGGAGAGATTAGTTTTTACGCAAACGACATGAGAAAATGTATCCTTATGATTTAGGGACTGTTCTAGGACTGTAATAGAGGTAACTTTTTATGGTAACGCACATCAGCAAAGATGTCATATATTCGTTGTTAGGTTTTTCAAAACAAGGTAGTACACGGAAGGTAAAAGTCAAAAGTTAAAGCATAGGATATTTTGCGTGACAGTGATCTTGTCTTCTATTATACATTATATAAGTCATACATTGTGTAGTGAATTAATGTAACTCTTACACCATGTAGTGTTTTATTCAGTAAAAAGTTTCCTTTTGGTGTACCCTCTAACTCCCTTACTTTTTCCACCGCTAAATTCGTCCTCTCCACGTATTTTCCTCCAACCCATATGTCATAAAAATTCTAAACTTTCATCTTCCCCAGCCACCCTTCGGTTGCTTCTTTTAGCGAAGTGCCTATTTTTATACACTGCTGCATTACTGATTTAGATATAATATTTAATTTTTCTCTATAACTACATCTAACGTATTAATTTCCACGAGGATCTCTCTCAGGTGTTGATTCAGCGTTCTAAACACCACCTTCATTCTGACCACAACCATCGTCATTTACAATTTTGCTGTGCAGATCATATCTTGTATGGTACTTAGTTAGACGGCTGCATGTTGTTAAAATACGTAGGTGTCACATTAGACAGGTCCATAACTTACAAAAGGCACCTTCAGAATACGGCTGCCAAGCCTAAAAGTCGGAACAATTTACCTAAGCGACTGGCAGGAACTTCATGGGGAGCTAATGCGAATAGAAAAAAATCCCTAGCCTTGGTTTACTCCACAGCTGAATACTGCTCCAGCCTGTGGCTTAACAGCTCTCACACCCAGTTGGTGGACGTTCAGCTTCGCCAAACAATGCACAAATGCGCATCATAGGCTCGCTTCATCTACACCTATTCAGTGGCTACCGGTGCTCAGCAGCATTCCTCCACCTCACATCAGAAGCAAAAGGTTCTAATCAAACTACGGTCGAGAATTCTGAACAACGAGGCTCTTCCCATCCATGGAGATATTAGGGAATACAAAACACGGCTGAAGTCACGTCGCCCTGCCTGGAAGACTGCGGTCAGTCTAACATTTAACTCCTTCAGCTCTACAGGTAGCTGGGTAAAGGATATAGTGCTAATTACCAATCCCTGCTCAAAACTACCAGGATTCAACTTACCACGGTCAATTTGGTGCAAATTAAATAGTATTAAATGTGATGCTGAAAGAACTGCTTCAATTCTCCACAACTGGGGCTGGGCAGATTCTCCGTACTGTGACTGCGGTGAGGTTCCACAAAGTGGGTCACACATTGTGCAGGATTGTCAACTGCGTGCCTTTCCTGGTAGTCTGGAAGACTTAAATTTGGCTGCGCCGGAGGCAGTGGCCTGGTTGGAGCGCCTCGATTTCATGTTGCAAGGAGGCGTCCATTAATGACGTGAGGTGTTTTTCAAAAATTCCGGACACCCCCCTTTTTCTGGTGAAACTTCGTGAGATCTGGTCGCACCCCCCCCCCCTCTACCCCCCTCTAAAATGCCGTGAGTTTTTGACGGAGACCCTCCTCCTATCAACTGCCTCGGAACTTTTTGAGACCTTTTTTTCTATTTTCAGGTCTCATGCTTCCAAGAGCGGTTACACCCCCCTTTTGGACGAGATCCCCCCTCCCCCTTAGGTCGACTTTCGCCTCATTTGTAAACCTCTTTTTTTAAAAAAAAAAAAAAAAAAAAATCTGCAGTCCTACAAGAATATCAAAATCACCTCACGTGAGATTTCCGCTGACCCCCCCCCCCCCCTCCGCCCCCTAATAGTTGTGACTGGCGAACTATGTGTATATATGAGTGTTTATTTGAAAACAAGGTTGTTCATTGAGTATTGTAAATGTCATACGCAAAATAAACTAATGACTGCATGTTGTTTAATGATTTTCCTGCTCTTACTAACTCTCATTCTACATGTCTCGCTGTTCACGATGTTCAACATCTCTCTTACTTTCTCCCTCAGTCAGCCCTAGCAGGTGATCGGCGCACCTTTGCCGTCCAGGTGGGGCGTTGTTCGTGGGTTGTAATATTTGGTGAAGCGTGGTCGATTGTGACGAGTAGCTGAGCCGCGGTATCTGCGCAGCTCTTGAGCCTCGGTATCGACGAGCGAGCCGTAAAGCCGCGGACCAACCAAATAGCTCACAGTGGCTGTAAAAGCGCTGCGAACAGGCGGCTCAACAGCCAATAGCGTGCTGTTGCCGTAAGAACACACAACCCTTAAACCACAGTAGAAACAGTTACAAAACTACCTGACGACTTATAGTACAGACACATATCCCTTATACAGACTACGCTACATTTAAATCTCTTACAGTTAGTAGCAATCCGAAGTTTCAGATACGTATTTGTCTTCTGATGTCTTCTAAGACTAAAATCATTTTATGGATTTGTTATGGTCATATCTTTAAATAAATATGACTGTTCTACGCCAGTACGTCATGTTCGTCAGAAATTCAGAAATGCTTAGACAAGTACGTTATAAGCGATCTGTCACCTTCTACAAAGAACTACGTTGATTTTCATGCGGCATTATCTTTCTCACTATGTATAACCCCATACCAATTCTGATTTGATAGCATTCAGAGATCATTTCGTGTGCTGATATCCACAGGACTCATGCTGGCATAAGAAACGTGAGTCCAGTTTTCTAATAATACCTTGTTCACTCTGAACTGGCGGCTGAAGGTCATGTTCCCCTCACCTCCCCCCTCCCATCCAAGCAGACCGCTGCGTACAGGCTGGGAACGGGCGTTGTTGCAGTATTGTCGTGTTTATACAAATACATCGTCATAAAACGCCGAAGTAAAATAGCTTCAGATAATTGTTACATTAGGCTACAGTCAAATGTAATTATTTTTGATGCTTTTAGTTTCTTTAACACACTACAAAACTCTGAAAAGAAAATTAATATACTGTGTAGTGAACAGAAAAAAATAACAATAGAGGCATCATTACTAACAGTGCAGCGTGTACGTAGCGAAGCCAAACTGAGTGCTCCAGTGCCAACCTTATCTCCTCCAAAGAAAAACATTGGATTTAATTCTAGAAATGTCTCGAGCAATTTTTAAAACTAAAAATGATGACTGGAAAAAGTACGTTTTATTCGTTGATATCTTGGAAATAATTTTTATTTTTATTATGATATGAAATTGTAGTTGCTAAACAAGCAATTTCAACGACACACGAGTCACTCATTTTGCTCACGAAAAATAATTATATTGCTCTATTTTACTAAAGAACACATCACATTCGAGGCAAAAAGTTATATTGCATACGTTGTGAGGACGTATGCGAATGCGCACCTACTCTCACCCCTTTACATGTAGGGTTAAGAGCACCGATGTGATGATAGAGCAGTGCGATCTGGAACCGCTTCTGCTAACTGAAAGGGCTATCGTTAGTATCCTCTCGGATATGTGACGTAGCTTGCGGTAATTCCCTTTCTCTTGTAACACTGGCTTGAATCAGCCGCATTACAGAACACATCTTGCTGTCAGAGTTCTGGCTAAATGTTATCTATTAATGTTTTGTGCCTATTACCACAAAGGTGCATGAGGACTGCTGACTTTTTCTTTTCTAACAGAAATATCTTGCGTCTATGTTCGGTGTTCCGTTCCTCCATGGTTCGTATATCCGATTTATTCAGCTTTGCATTCACATTCATGTATTCCTTGCATTCATTTCACTATCCAGAGACACGTAAGGCCCTCCCTGTGTGTGTATCGTCTTGTGGGTAGTACAAAGAATTGTAACTATCAGACACTATTGTCAGTGATAAGCCGCTTGTAGCAAGGCTGGCCTATCACTTTTACATATTTCAAGGGTGGGGTAGTTTGTGGGCTACCCCAGCAATAACCACCGTGGTAGATGGCGGTGTAAGCGTCTACCTGCCTCGTCTGATAGTTGACGGCGACTTCCTCGCCAATTGCCAAGTGATCAGTCCTCAGCATGTCTCTGGTTCAGTGTTGACTGAAGAAATGCCACTAAGGATCACCAGAGATAATATCTATACTGTGCACTCCAATCTCAAATACCACGAGAGTCTTCTTAGAAAACAGAACGGAATTCGTATACCTTCATCGGGTTGGCCCGGGACAGCTGTTGTTCTCTCTCCGTTGAAATCTCATCACAATAATGGAAAGAACTGAAATTTCAAAACCATTATTTTGAATGATTAGCCCTGCGTGTACGCAGGAAATTAATTATTAATTTCCAATGTGTATGTAAATACAAGCGAGCATTTGATTGATGATCAACACAGAATAAAATAATATCGGGAAGTATCGGTTCTTGGCGTTGCGAAGATAATAGATAGCACGCCAGAGTGTAAGGAATTTGGAAGCGTAGGAGGCTGGAGTTGGACGATGATAGGAGTGGATTGATGGTCCAGGGTCGAGACGGGGCCGTAGCTCTTTGGAAGGGATGGCCGCCATTAACATACGTTAGCCGGGCGGCGCCGACCCGAATGGAAATGAGGCGTCTCCAATAAGCGTCAAGGCGCAGGCGAAAAAGTGACGTAATTAACTCTTCGGAAAACATCCTCTATACAGGAGCCTCAACTCCAGAAAAGATTCGATTTTCATTTCGTGTAAAATACTTCTGCGTTTGGAGAAAAGGTGCCACTTCCATCTCACAATCGAACAAAACAGTTCTTAGCTTTACAGAACAAAGCGAAATAACCGGTGTAATTGGTGTCCAAGTTATACGGATTAATTTTTTCGTTCCACTGAATTACAATATTTTTATGATTAAGACTCTACACTTACCACATATGCCCTTATAATAAGTATGTTGGCTTTCTTATTTTAAAGCCACAGTGTCTCGTTAAGTATATCTTACCCGAACCTAGTGAGTTATTAAGAAAAATGATTAAATATTGATAAGATGTTCGGTGGAATAGTTCCTTCATAAAGACTATTTCACGTTGTAAGCACCTTAGAATTTTAGCAAATTCTAGCTCCTTAGCTTCAAGAGTAAGGGAGGAAGTAAATTCATAGTAAACATATAGATCGATTGTAAAGTTGCTTATGCTGGACTTAGAAATTTCGTGAAGAGTAATTGTCAACTTTAAGGAATTTTCTTGTAATCTTTCCCAAAGTAACAATTCACCATAAAAATCATTTTTAAGTGTATTTATCATATCAGGAAACGTTTATTTAAGAGATATTCAGGTTTGTTCAGGCGTTGAAACACGCGATCATAAAGGTAAAAATCTAAGATTTCTAATGACTTTAAATACAGTATAGCTACAGCCGTAGTTTTATCACCAGCTATAGTCAGCATTGTTCCCGATATTTTGGTGGTAAAATTAAATAATTTGGCAAAGTTTAACTAGCAATTTTAATTAAGAGAAAGTAATGAACTTTTTAATTAAAAGGAATAGTAATTTGAAATTTATATCAGTAGACAGCCCTAATTAAGACGATTCTGAATATATAATGGCTTTAATAAAAAGTTTTAGCATTTGTCTGGTAATTAAGTTTTTGAAGATAGATTGTTGTTGATTGTCGCTGTAAAAATTCAAACGATCGGGTTAATCCCCTACTTCGGAGATTTGTATCACCACGCGGAAATTAAATAAAACTTTAAAACTAATCACTCTAAATTTTCCACTAAACTGCCGTTGGACTTCTAGTAGATAAGTCTAGACATTGTCAAAGTGTAAACATTTTTAATAATCTGGATTTTCAAATAAATTACACACATTTTTGATTTCGCCGAAGCGAAAAGATGTGATACAGCTGCTTACGTCACTGGTTTTGGTAATCGCTATATAAGGACCCTGCCGCCATCATGCTTTGTTTGTATCCTGGGAGCATTATGTGAGTGAGTTTGCGTCGGATCATGAAGCAGTCGGTTGAAAGTTGACGCTACCGAGTCGGCCATGTTAGTACTTTGATGTGATAGCCTGCGAGGATAACTGTTAACATGAACTTATAAATTTACAAAAGGGGTTCGGTCGGTAAAATTTTCTCTCCATAATCTGCAACATTTTGGAAACGAATGTTCGATTTGCCTGATCAACTGTGAAATGCATTTTAGTAAATGTGACTTTGAAAATAAAACTTTAAATTTTTCTGAATGTGAACTTTTGTGATTTAGTAGTTATCTTGGAACCTTTTCTAGATTTGTGGTTTAGAAACAGATCTAGTGGCGACCTTCAAGCATGTAAGTTGAGTTTCTGTTAGGCTACATGGTCAAATACAAATTATTTTATGAAAATTGCACAAACTTTCCATCCACGTGATCTGTTAGTTAAGTCACCAAGGCGATACTACAACCCCGGTGTCAGCCTTGGGTCTTACAACGTCCCTTGCACACAGTCCCACCTGGATCCAATTACCTCGCCATTGATAAGATATGATACTCTAATAAAAAAAAACGTTCTATGGTTTTACAGAGACAAATGGTAGCTTAAGCCATGTTTATCCTGATCACCTTACTCCCGGGGAAGCGGTAGACATATTATGGTAATTTCTGGGTTTTTTTTATTATTATTTGAAAGCAAAGTAACTGCATAAGGAAACTCTAGAAATAATTCAAACGTCACGAGAGACCAACTGGATTTATTTTGTGAACATTATGGGAAACTTTACGCACGTTTAAAATTGTAATTTATAATAATCCACTGAGCGGTCTTGTAGTTCAGTGGTTAAGGCGCTTCACTTCAAAATTTCGTGGTTCAGTTTCCGATTTCAAGTCCCGGTGGGACTAAGAATTTTTGAGAGTTACATTTAATCATATGAGCATCGCGAGGATTTACCATGGTCCGGATTCCATTTTAAACTATAGGTCACAGTGGAAAGCAACTGGTCGTCCTACCTCTCACGCGATTGTTTGAAAGGTCTTCTTCAAGAAGATCCAACCAACCATCGGGTTGTGGACTAAGTTAATCTTTTTACAATTTCTTAGAACATTAGGATTAGGTTGACTGCATTACAAGTTTCAACAGATGTAGAGTCAGTAAGGAAGAGTCAGTAAACCTAAATTAATTTTGTTTGATAATGCCAATAGGAGATTAAGAACCAAATAAGTAAAGAAAGTCAAATGTAATGGCTCTTTCACTTAAAATGTTCGGCAATAAGTCCATTGAGAAAGAACAGAGAAACTTATTAATACCAGAAATCGGATCGCTTCGGAAAAATCAAAGCGTGCAAGTAATTTAACGATTACAACATGGTTGGATAAATATAGTAATATAAATTAAATTTGATGCATCATTTGAATCAACTGCAGACCAAAGGAATACAGAACCTGATACACAAATATCCTCCTAAATACGGGAGAGATGTCGTATATACTTTGAAGAGACGGAGCCAAAAAATGTGAACACAAAACAGAGAAATTTCTAATTCCTGCATTGTAGAAGAAGATCGCTAGCGTCATGAAATACTCATTAGGGTATCCTTGTTTCCGTTTCAAAGAAAACTTGGTTGTTACTACGCGCCTTGTAGTTCAGCGATTAATTTAACTATTTCAACTGTAAACAATAAGTATTGATTTTGTGACAGCCCGGAATTTCATCAGTCATTGCCCTGTACTTGTGACAAAACACACTTCAAGTTCTTGTATAAACTAAGAATGGCCAAATGGCTCTTCAAGGTTTTATTACGCTATTGTGTTCTTACCCGCCTCTTTTCTCCCCAAATATTGGAAATTGCCGAAAAAATTCTATTCACTCGACAATTTTCGTAACCGGAGGTGTTTTTCACTTTATGCCTTTAGCTACACTAGATATTTCTACAGCGCTTGTCGTAACTTCTTTATAGGAGTTAACACAATATTGGCGTCAACAATGAATGATTTGACTATCACCTCGTTGCTATGGCTCCATACTTTCCTTTGTTATATAGTTTAGTGAAAGCCGTTGCCAACAGCTTGGTCGAATTTGATTCCCCTTTTACGTAAGTCGTACAATGTCATTTATTTATGTATATTCGCCTTTTTTCTAATATACGAAACCCAAATTCTTCTGAAATCTTCTTTATTTTAGATACTCTAGTCCCCCGGAATCTGCATATTGAAATTCTCACCATTTCAAAATACGTTTCTAATTTCTACAATGCGTAATAGGTAAATACTAAACTTGATTCTGCTTCCATGTGTAGAAGGACATCATTTGGGTTATTATTTTAGTATTTGGATATTATAATTTTGTTAGATAGCACAGCGACGCGGGGAAGTTGAGCCAGCGCTAACTTGTTTGTACTGTAACGAATATTTCGATAGAGCCGGTTAAAGTAAAGCTAGCTACGCGTGCAGCGCTGGAATTGCAAACTAAGTGGGTTGTTACCAGCGAACCGCAAGCTATCGATCGGTATCACTTCTTGGCAAACTGCGACAAGCTCACTTCAGCAGCCTCGGGTCGTCTGTTATCGCACACACACCCTGCCATCTCCGTTAGTGCCATCAGTACGGCCATCAGTCATCCCCTCTGATTAAGTTATAACGGTTATGAGATACCTTGGTATTATCGACTGTAATTGTGATACGGTTTTCAGTTACTATTAAATGAGGTTTCTGCAACTGCGTCTTTGACTGCAAAGTTACCTTAGATGCCCCTCCTTCTCCTACAATGAATACACAACGAATTATTTGAACAGTTAGGTTCAGTTATAATTAAAGAAGAGTTCAAAAAAGAAGAGCTCAAGAAAGAAGATAGTCGTCGCAAGTCTTACAGCAATAGGAAGTAATAATTTAAACCCACAAAACAATTAAACTCTCTGCCCTCCAGTACACATGTATGCGATGATTCCATGTTACATTTTCACTATCAATATTATGTGCATTCATGGAATATTGTCAAGAGACGCAATGATCCCATACAGTTTATTTTCTCTTTTGTGATTTGATTACTATCGTTTAAGACAGTGTTCTGTTGCGATAAATCACCCGTATTGTATATCTTAAATTATGTTAGCTGGAAAACTCTGACGCTTATGTATCATCACTGATAAATATATCACAAGCCTTGTTATTGGTCACATTACGTCTGAATATGAAATAATTCGGCGGACGCATGTTTTAAAATACACATTGTCCGTGCCTGGACAGGGCAACCCCGTACTGCAGAGTTGTGGATGAAAAAGGTGGTACGCCTTTACTACCGCAGGAGACGCTACTGTACCCAAAACAAACCTTTCAGGCGGTTTCTTTTGACTATTGTGCACGTCACGAACGATGGCGGCCCAGTTTAGCGAGGGTATGCGCATGTACGTCATCACTCTGCCAGTAGCCAATCACATTCAGTAACAATCCAGAGCCTGTCGTGTTAACACAAGTGTTGAATGCGATATGTTTGTGAATTGTACAGTTGTAAATCAGTGAGCATTGTAATAATTCCTGTTCTAAATAATGGAAGATTAACAACATAAGCGTAAGGTTCTGCATAGTACAAAGCAGAGAGCAAGATTTTAAAGTATATAAGCATTTTAAGCGCGAAGCAGACGCGAGAGGGCCAAAGCTCAAGAGAGAACTGCTAAAGGGTGTGATACTAGCCTTAGAACTGTTCTGCGAATACTTAAACGCGGCAACGTCGGATATTCTATGTCAAACCTATTTCTCTCTCTCTCTCTGCGCGACCCGCCTTCGCTCGTGACGCGCACTTTAGGCGTCAGTCGAGTTCAGGTATCTGCCAGGCCGGAAATTCATTGCTGACCAAAGAGCGCTGAGGTCAGTCTGCCCGTATGTTATCACGATTTTTCTTTTTAATGGGATGTGGCTTGTGTTTCGCTGAGTTGTTGAAGGTGGAGGCCGACTGCCAATCTAAAACACGGATGTTTTGTAGTGAAATAACATGGTGTGGAACTGCCAGCGCATTATAGAACTGTGTCCGTCCAATCAACTTGCAGCGGTTTTACTGAGATGCCATGATTGGGTTGATGGCCAGCTGAAGCTGGACGGCAGAGGAAAATAAGGTTTATCTGACAGCTGCGTGCATGGAAGAGAGCAGACGGTTTCTGAGTACCAGAGAGAGACGTATTCTGTGTACTAACGAGAGACGTGGAGGGCAGAAATATTTCTGCCTCTCAGTTGGACTGACTCTGGAGTTAGCTGCGTGTGTCTGGCCCAGTCATTCTGCCAGTAAGCTCTCTGGAACAATTCGTTGCTGTAGCGCAGTTGTTCATTCCACTAATAAGCCGATTTAGGGTAATGTGTGCCATTAGCTGAAACAAAGCAGTCCTCGGTACTATAGGTGCTAGACTACTGTCTCCACGTACCGAAGGTCGCCGGTTCGAGTCTGATCGAAGACGTGGGTTTTTAAGTGTTGTGTACGTTGGTGTTGTCTATACTTAGTGAAGAAAAATATGCTTTGGTAACTGAAACACATGAAGCGTAATAATCACACTAAAGCTGGCTGTTTTGCCTAAATAGACGAATGCCATTTTAACAAATAAATAATTAATAGAAAGAAATTTGCAGTATGTCAAAAGGCCGAAAGCGATCTTAAGACTCATGTTCGAACCATAGAGCCAGTTAATCATAAGTTTCAATGTTAATTATATACATTTTTCCGTATTTGTGAACTTTCAAAGACAACCAATTACCTTCTGTAAATAAATTCAAATTTTATTTCGTGTGAACCAATTTATTTTATGTAATCTCCTGAGACACGTCATCTGTGGAAAACATTGGTAATCATATTCAATCGGATCAAATAACCTTTAGTAGTTTTGTGAGTTAGCACCATGTAAGTTGTTCATCACTTAATTACATCCTCCACTAAAAGATTAGTACAGCCCTTTGGTCAAAATTCAGTAATTTTGGTGATCTATTTAACTGAATGATTTATAATGATCCACATAGATAAATTAAAATTAAATTTCAATTAAACGGAACGGAAAGATTATAAACTGTAAATAGCTATTTAGCAATTCTTTGTTAGTCCCGAAAAGTAATAAGAATATGTTTGTAAGTTTCTGCTCATCTTATCGCTGGAACCCTTGTATTATATTCTTCAAAGGATTCGCGGTTAGCGGTTCCTCAGCTCTTCCCTCTGGTAACGAGGTTCGAAAGTCGATACGCCTGCGCTTGTTAGCCGCCAGACGATGTTACGTTAGCGGGTTGTCTGTCACAGGGAAAGGCCGGGTTTTTCGCAACACCTGGTAGCCTAAGGGCTAGGCGCGTGACTACAGTGTGCGGCCAGTACTAATACAGTGCTGTTCCCAGATCATCAGCCGTGTTACTGTAGACTCCACAGTTGGGACGAATTTGCCGGTGGTAGTTATGAGACAGCCTATTCACACGGATTCAAAATAATTTAAACTCTACAGAATGTATTTAAAACTGGTAGTAGTTGATATCCAAGCACAACCTTTTGGTGACAAGCAACCTTAGTTCAGTGGAACGGATTTTTCTGGCGAGAAAATAATTGAATTCAACGCAGATTAATAAATGCAAATTAATTTTTATATATCCAAAATAGTATTTGGAAAAAAATGTAGATTTCATACATTTTTAAGATTAAACAGGTAAGCATTGTATTTGTTTAGTGCAGGTTCTCTTATGCTAAACATTGCTTAAATATTACTAAGATTACTTTCAACATCCGTCTTAAGGGGCGAATGTACTAGCCGATAACAATTTGTAGAGTTGGTTAAATGTACACTCAGGTTAAAAAATGGGTCCATTTGAGATAGTTGTCCGTAGAATTATTTTTAACATTTTATTGGTCCTCGGATTGAAAATGATTGAGAAACATTGTGATATTTGATTACTTTAAAGTCTGTTCTCAAGTACAAATAAAACAGGTAAATATAAATTGCACTTAGCGTTATCGATATGTGAAAATCCATTAACCACTTAATATCCACATCCACTTTAACAAAATAAAAAGCTAATAATCTATTTAAATGAAGGTCAGAACACGTTACTGAAACGTTTTCATTGCATTCACAACTCAATTCGGTATTTCTGGAGAGGAAAATCACGGTTAATGATTCACCTCATTGCTGAGGTCGTTAAAGCGTACACAGTCACCTTGTTGTACGCTTAGCCACTTTGCGGTTGGAATACCGGGGATCGGATAAAAAAAATTAACATTTCATAGATGGTCAACACTAAATACAAATCGAATAGCACAGTTCTTAATCGAAAGATTGTTTACCAAAGATGTGAATCAAATACCAAACCTCTCTCCAGAGTTTATAGCGTGAGGATGTATGATGCTTTATATAGTAGGGAGGACTTGTCTTTCCTGGGACAAAAGATCTTAAGCCGGCCCCGGAAGAGACTCCACTCGTCCGCGTGACGTCACAGTTGGATGGCGGGAAATTCTAATGGACCAATGGCGGCCAAGGTCGTATGACGTCACACGTTAGTTCCTCAACCTGTCGCACAGATGGCACCATCTCCCAAGGGCTTAATATCTTTGGGCGCAGATATTCCACTCCCCCAGGATAGAGAAAGCCAGCGGGGGAAAACCCAGCCCTAAGGCGTATTTGCACAGGTGTTGACATGTACGCACTTGCTCGGCCGCCGAGACCCTGTTGCGACATGCGCGATAACTTGCATAACTCTCGCTAGAGGTCAGCACACGGTAGTAGACATTTGCCGCTAGATGGTGCGGGTGTCCCAATATGCGTGAAATATTTCGGGAGTCCGACAGGTTACGAAATGGCTCCATTACAGAGCGATACAGCTAGGCCATCCACCATTGTGAAAGCATAGCTGGCGGACAAAGAAATTAGGGCGTCCAATACATATTGCAGAGTCTCAGGCTTCATGTGTCCTGCTATCGAAACCGTTCCAGCAGGATACATAGAAATTCACTGCGATTCAAGAAGAAATTATTACGAGATGAGAATAATTATTATATGTCAGTTTTCGTAGAACAAATATAAGAATCTTTTATGGTAGCCTAATCCCTCGCCAGAATAACGTGTTTTAAAAACGAAAATCGAAAATTTAGTTTTCATTCTGGGCGAACAGAAAAACTGCTTGAGTCTTTGTATTTAATTAAAAAATAAGACATAGACCATGAGAAAGCGTAACTTTTACGTTTAAAACGTGATAATGAACTATGGAATGTCCTGACTTAGCTCAAATTCATATCTATACAATGCAGTTCTGATATTCGAGGATGTTTATAACTCTGAGCGAATATAAGCATCAGTAAGGTGGGATTCCAATATAATTAATCGTTAACAGCGTTAATGATAGAGAGAATTCAACTAACGACCTCGGCAGTGTTGGGGCTAGGTCGCCGGTTCGAGTCCGGCCGCGGTGTTTAAGTGTTTTGTGAAAAAGCCGTAAAGTTACGTAATTTCCACGCCTCGAAAAGCATAAATGTTTCCTTTTAACGGGAAAAAAAGCGTCATAAACTCCAGATATAAATTCTATGTGTACCTGTTTTCATGAAATTATTTAGCGTTCTTGCCTCTCATTCGGGAGGACGGAGGTTCCAGGCATCCATGGTTTCCCAAAATCACTCCAAGTGAATGCCGGGATGCTACCTTCAAAAGGCCATGGCCGAATTCCTTCCCATCCTTTCCCGTCTCTAAAGACCTCGTTGTTAACATAAATTCCGTTCATCGAAGCAGGCAGACATTAAAAATTAATTCACCGACGAAGAGACGGGAAACAAACTCACTTTTTCATTATGAACAATATAATATAACTCAC